>OZ012699.1:478962-493389 GCA_963942565.1 Maea johnstoni
ATAAGAATACTGTACACTACCTTAAAAGTCCGTGCGAAAATAGAACGGATCTCTTAAATTAAAAAAAAATCCATTTTTTATTAGTACGGATTCGATTAAAGGTGATTTATAGTGGCTATTGACTGACAGGGAAACTAACGGACAAATGGACGAACGTAACCCCCTTCTTTGGTTTTTCTTTTCATATTCAGAATTATCTTTTATTGTTTTTATGATTTGTTTTAATGATTTGAAACTATTTTTTCACATTGTGTTCAATCCTGATACTTATCTATTGCCCTAGACTATATACTCACGTTTTGAACTTGATCTATCGATTGCTGCTGAAAAAGATGGAAGGTAGAGAAAGGTACCATGTTCTTTTTCAAAGAAATCGATCTGAAATCGAACATACATATTAAAACAATGAAAATCGAAAAGAAAAAAAAAAGAATACTTATCGTAAAAGTATCGTATCCACGCTGCCCAGCCACGTCGGAATGGGTTCATCCATCGGATCCTGCGCCATCTTTGTTGTCGCCAACTTGAAATACCAACGATGGCAAGGGGAAAAGTTCATTGAAAGAATAAAAACGAAAAAAAAACTGAATAAATCGAATAAAGATAAAACAATGAAAAAGAAGAAATCAAAAATTTAATGAAAAGAATGAAAATGTACTTGTCGTAATCATCGATCCCCTTGGTCCACTGTACATCAATCCTGGAAAGACAACGACCATTGGCGCCATCTACCTGAAACAAACAAAACAAAACATTTAGTTTTTGTCCGTTTTTAAACTTTCCAGATTCTTCCAAACGGAAAAATCCGGAATGTTTTTACACTCGTACTATTAAGGCAGTGTACATTAGCATAGGGAAGCTAGGGCAGGACACCTTGAAGTTGATATAATATGCTTAATATGTCAGTTAGCATCATCTAAAATCCCTGAAGCGATAAATGTGACACGAAGGAATATTCCGTAGTACAAAGTCAACTTTAGCTGGGTAATTAGACAAAGGACCTGTTCTGGTTTACTATACAAATTACCCAATTTTTTCAAGTTTCATGAATTTAACCAAAATTCTTATGATTATGTAGCCGAGGTGTTGCTTGTTCATAATTGCTAACATATTCCCCAACCCTCGCCCTGGATGTTGCATATGACCACTCTGAAATGACATGTGTCAGCATATTTGCATTGACTCATATTTCAGCTATAACTGTACCCAGTTGATCAAAAACCTATTTTATGGGTAAACTATGGTGATGTTGGAGGAGATCCAGTAATGACATTTCATAGAAGGCCTTACATATGGATTTTGATGAAAATCAGAAATTTTCAATGGAGTGACCTTGACCTATGGCCTTCTACAAAATGGCTGCCTCCATGCCTACTAATGAGATTTGAGCCTATGTAGAAATGGTTCTTGATAGTAACTTTGCCCACCGAGCGCGTTCAAGCCAGATTAATATGTTATGTGTTACTAATAAATACAGATTATGTGAATTTCATTTGAACGCGCTCGCTGGGCAAAAGGGTGAACTTTGTGACTTAGTGACACTTGGTCACTTGTATAAAATTCACCATACTAGATAGTTCATAATAGCATATGCAGGGCATTCACAAAAACAAAACTCAAGTAAACTCCTGTAGCTGTTCCCTAGGGATTCTTTGTCTCTAAAGTGACCTCGATTGATAGTGTATTGTCCAGGAAGGCCTCACACTGTTACTATTTTCAGCCTGGGTAAGGTGTGGTTCAGTCAGACATACCATGCGGCAAGAAATGTTTTTCCTCATGTCTCATGAAGTGAAAAAGCTCAATTGTGCCAAAAAGTACAGTGGGCAGATGTGCAACCAGTATTTGCAAACATTTCAAATGGAATGATTTTTGGTTTTTTACCTGTGAGAAGTGGATATACTGTGGGTATGCCTTATTGGTTATATGTACAGTTGTACTAGTGTTGCTATTTTTCTTTTCCCAAGTTATTTGAAGTTTTTAATAGTATATATTTTGTGAAACCTGGAATATCCTTATTGTGTTTTTAACATATCCTCAAAATATAAATGTGGTATCTGGTGACTCTTTTTGTGTTCTCTGCTTGCATACATTAGTTAAAGAGGGCTGATATTCATCATGAAATATTCTTTTATAAAGTAGTTTGAATGAGAATGTCAATGTCATGCACCTGTGCTAATCTCATATATTCTCTCAAATTATGATCTGGTAATATGTACGTTTTATTTCATCTGGAAATGTGATGTACTGAACTGTGGTTCTGCACATTATACTCGAATTATGATCGAGCATATATGTTTTACTTTGCAGGATGTTGACAGTTGTGAACCTATATGAAAACTTTGTTTTATCATTCCATATCGTATATTGAGTTCAGAATATGATGCTGATGAAAATAAACCTTTATGTTTGTTCATGAATATTTCTTTTTTCCAAACTTTTAATAGTTTGCTCATTTATCCCCCTATTCTTGAAAAGGCCCACCCCCCAACCATGAATAACATTTTCATGCCAAAAATGCATTCAGTGTACTCACAATGAGTGTGACTATCAATTTCTATCATCAGAAAGCCTGTAATGAGGAATTTTTGAAATTGGGTAATTTGTACAGTAAACCAGAACAGGTCCTTTACTGTTGTTACTTGAGTGTAACTTGACTCCGTTCCGCTTCTTGCTGGATGAAGCAGAGACCAGAACAAATCTAATATCTGGTACTGATGTGTTTCAATTTTTTTACTCCCCCTTCGCTTTGTAATTCTGTCAATGTAATAATAGAGGCAATATATATTCTACCCCCTTTTCGGATAGTTGACCATCCCTATATGCAGAATTATCTCCTCACATGGCCCCCCAAAATGGGGGCTGAAACAGACACTATCAACATGACAGACCAGCTTTTTGTGACTACAAAGACTAAAAGGCTTACAGCTATTTTTCCTCAGAATGGAGATTCTTTATCATCCCATGTGAGAGAGGGAAAGGTTTTGTTTTCTGAAGGAGAAAAGCAACTCAGCACAGTTATAAAAAGTACCTAAAGAAGGACGACAATTCCCTCTTGGCCATCTTTTCAACAGACAGTATCTCCTTTGAGGACTTTTACATCAATACAAAAATTTCGTTATATGTTTATTATCTCCTTACCTCACTATACATTGCTGCCTATGCACTTTTTCCAGTTATATTTAACTCAAACACATCATTTATGATGAGTAATGCATTAACTGCACTGGGAATCCCGTGTGTTAACATAGCATGTAAGTACTTCCGGGTCAACTTGTCCCTGTTTGACCTCTGTCGTTGTATGACCTCTGAAATCTGCACAATTGCAGGCTTCAAGGGGCTGTTTAACAATAAGGCTTATTAACGATCAATGAGGTCTGCTGAGATCTGTCTGTATGTGTATGCACGTTAAACACTTTTGGGTTCCCAGGATAACATATGCCAGAAAATGTTGGGTTATCATTTTGACATCCCAGTTATCTATCAATGAGGTTTCCGCATGTCTGTCCGTGTGTGTATAAACTGCTTAACTTTGTTTGGTAACTTGCATACGCATTTATATCTCAAAGGGAACTTATGTATGCCTGCGTGTATACATCATCATAACATTGTCGCTGATTTGTCTATGAAGAAAAAAAATGAATTGTCTATAAAGATAAAGAAAAATGAATCGTCTACAAATAGTGCTTTCTGCAAGAATGCCTTTCCATACTTTTCACTGGCAACCCGTGACGGGTTATGCAACACAATTTCACAATTTCTTCTATGCTCTGTATTCCTACATTATAACATGACTGGTGTATCTTCCCATTTGTGAACCTGGGCATTGTGAGCCAAAAATATCCTGGCACAGGTTAGCCAATCAGAAATCAATTTAAAACATGTGTGTGGTTGAGCATGCAATAAAAATGCGAGTTAGATTCAACAATAGCAACACCAAACAGCTTTAATTGCCTGATCAACTTCATCAATCCACAACGCATCACTTTTTTACAGATAAATATGTGATGTCATGGGTTGCCGTCAAAGGGCTCATCGAACAATGCACCTAATAATACTGTGAATAATACAAACACGGGCCAATATGATTTATTCCTATAATGTTCTATCAAAACAAATATAACACCAAAAAGGTAGAGCAAGAACATGCTCGTTTACTATGAACTTCTCGGATGTCGTATCGATGAACTATTGTAGGTGAACATGTGTTAACCCTTCCAATGCTAAGACTATTTTCGTTCAAAGCACAAGGATTACGAGACTTTCGAAAACCATCAAAACCCTGTTAAGTTGGTATTCATTTGAAAGTTCTCCTGAGTAATCCCAGATGAGTACCAATGTGTCTTTTGCATCATTTTGTATTTGCCAAATTAGCCACCAGCAGCATAAAGGTTAGGATGTATGAAAGGTTAGATTTATACCAGACTGTGGCAGGATACTTAGAACAGAGACTTACTTGCAACTGCATCAAGATTCCTGATCATAGTGTGAGCAATACAAACACAGGCCACTATGATTTCTTTCTATAACGTTCCATCAAAAAAATGATAAACACCAAAAATGTTCCCCTAGAACATTCCTGTTTTCTGTCAACTTCTTAAATGTCGTATCAATAAATTACTGGATGATGGTACTTCTGTAGGTGAACAAGTTTTAAGGTCTATTAAAGTTAAGGTTCATACCAGACAATCAATTGTAATGGACTCTGTGGCATAACACTTAGAAAAGAGACTTGCTTACAACTGCATCAGGATTCTTGTTTGTGCAACAACATAAACTTGAAGTATGGATAATTTGACAAGTACTCTTTTGAAGTAAGTAATAAAGAGCGTGATGGACGCGTATGTGGCGAAACACGTTTATGTATGTATCTACACACACACACACACACACACACACACATATATATATATATATATATATATATATATATATATATATATATATATATATATATATATATATATTTATATATATATATATATATATATATATATGATATATATATATATATATATATATATATATATATATATATATATATATATATATATATATATATATATATATATATATATATATATATATATACACTCACACATTCCTAAATTAATATATGTATGTATGTATGTTTGTAAATATGCATGCATGCTTGTATGTATGTGTGTATATATGTATGTGCGTAATGCTATGCAAGCATGCATGCGTGTGGATGCGTGGGTGTTGGTGTTTGTGGTTGTATTCATTAGAAGGAAAATAGCCCATAGTAATTGAATGCATGTTTCTCGTACATGTACTAGTTTAATTACGTCTTCAAGGTTAAATCTACAGACCATAAGCTTGGTAGATGAATTTACAATTTTCAATCCAATTTCTATTAAATATCAAATTAGAGAGTAAAATAGAAAACAGCAGCTGTACTGCAAATATTAATGTTCATAGCTTAGAACAAACATCAACTACGAAGGCACAGCAAGAGATGTTGCATCATGCAGGGGACACTGTTTAAAAGTGTGTCTGTTGTAGGGCTTTCAGATCAATAAAGTTAATTGTGTAGCTAATATAAATATACTTGTTAGTGCTTCCGTGTATCTTAGTGGTATGCGTTCCTGCTGGCGTGAATACTGAAGCTGTGCTCCACATAGTAACTTAGTTCATATCAGGAGAAGACAAAAACGCGGAACTGGGTCAAAGGTTTCTTCTATAACAAATAGTTCCAAAGGGTCTTTCAGTTGCAGAAGGACCAAAGACAGCCCAACACAGCGCCGCACATTTATACAGCGACCAGGCCAACCCACGTAAGGAGATCCAACGGAGACTCGAACTTGTGAACTCAGCCTCCGGAGCCAGGCACCATTATCAATAGGCCATGGCAAATCCCCCTTTGTGACTAGACCCGTTAATGTATTGTAAAGAAACTATTTTACAGCAAAAGTAGCTTCTTAAGTAAAACCAACATCAACACTGGAACTCCTATTATCGCTCAGAAGTCACATGGTCAGCAACAAGAGGAATACAAAAAATGGGCTCAATTGCATTGATCGTTATTATGATTCTTACTATTAAATATACATCCTCGGCATCTGCGGTAAAGGAGGCATCATACAGAGCTACTAAAGAGACCAGTATTCATACAGATCAGGCTGAGGCATTCACGACAAAGAGTATCGCAAAATGTGCTAGTCTATGTAGCCGCAAATTTGTCTGTCTGAGGTTTGCCATTTATAGACTGGCAAACGCACAGGTAGAATGCTTACTGGAGACAAGCAGCAAAGGGTCTGTAGTGGCACTTAAGCCAGGCTGGACAGTGTATGAATCTACTAGCACCATTCTAAGAAATGCTGATAACACAGTAGCTACCAGCACTGCCCAGTCAACCATCCCATCCACTGCTACCACTCAAGTCTCATCTCTGATCACAGCTGATGAGGAATTGACCACAATATCAGGCCAACGCAAGACCAGTGAAACACCAACAACTTCGCCTACAACTGCAAGTAAATCTGGTGGTGAGTGCCTGCTTTTGCTTTTCCATTACTAAATATCTGTAGCTGTGTTTATTTGTTTGTTTGTAGTTTGCTTGTTTGTTTGGATGGAGTTATGATGCGATGAACGTGAAACATGCAAAACGTTTCAAGGGGTCTTTTGATATTTGTTTGTTTGTATGCATAATGGACATAGTTGACCATGTACTGGTGCATTATTGGGAAAGCGATAGTGGGTATGTACCACAAAGTGTTGCGAGATCGCTCAGGCATTAGCTAATTGAGAATAGCCTAAATAGACTGAATAGACACACTAAACCATAATCACTCTTGTTGGTAAATGAACACTGACTTATGATCTATTCTAATCATTTGCACAATGGCCAATTTCTAATTTCAGTGTAATTTGAGTTTATTTTACTTTCATTAACCTTTTAATTATTGATGTATGTTTCATATGGAATGTATTTGGTCATTAGAGATACATACGTATATGCAGTATTTCAGTTTGTAGTATATAACTCCAATTTGAAGTGATTTCTAAATACCATTACGAAACATGATGACTAAGAGCTCCCACAAGACGAGGGCTTTATCATAGTGTTCCAAAATTAATAATTGATTTCGGTTAAGCTTTTTCATCACAATATCTTTTTCATGTTTAAACACCAATGGCATACCTCTCTATACAGGTTGGAATATTTGAACCAACTAAAGTCGTGTTTCATGAAGATAGGAAACTCAAACAACTATGATTATCTTTTTCTATTTGATATGGACTTCCTTCTGCTTTATATATGAGGACATTTCATTCAAATATACATATTTGAAACACCAAAGTCACACCTCTCTATAAAGGTTGTAATATCTGAAACTACTAAAGTTGTGTTTCAGGAGAATTGGAAACACTATGATTAAATCTTCTGTATGATATCTGCTTCCTCGTATTCTGTCTGCTTTATTTGGGCAAAAATTTCATTGAAACATTTTTTTTCAGAATTGAAGCTGTATTTCAACTATGACAATGAAAGCCCTGACACCGACCTGATTCAGAATCTGACTGTTCAAAGAACTTTGGCAACTGTCACATCAAGAAGTGGTGGAAACAAAGTGATGTGGTTCAGTGGCACTGCTGAATACATAGATTTTGGTAATCAGCGGCACTGGTGTTTTGACAATCTTGATATGTGTCCCAATGGCCATGTCCTTTCATTTTTGCTGAACCTGCCATCTTCAACCAGGGATTTTCTTGAATACATTTTCTCATCGGGAGCTATGTTGCCATCACTCCCAGGCCTTTCTGCAACCTATCAATACAACAGCACTGACGAGAAGATTTACATGAGTGTGGACTATGTTAAACGGTCTAGAGTAGAACAAGGGCCGATAGTACGTGTTAGCTGCACACACTGGCATTTAAAGCATGTAATTCCTACTTCAGTCTTTGTTCAGATAGTTATCAGATGGAGCCCAGGGGGGGAATTAACCTTGTTTTTTGACGGTCAACCGGTCGCCTCTGGGTCAGGCCAAGTGGCACCATGTGCGGATAGCATCTACAACTTTTACATTGGAAAACGCACCGATAGAATGGTTTATGCAGATTACGGCAGGTTTTACCTGGACGAATTCAAGTTCTTTGATGGACAGCTGACAGCAAATGAAATACGTACACTGTGAAAAAGGTTATTACACATATACATATATATGTGTATTTATATGTATATATATATATATATATATAAATATATATATATATATATATATATATATATATATATATATATATATATATATAAAAATATAAATATATATATATATATATATATATATATATATATATATATATATATATATATATATATATATATATATATGCATATATAAATGTATATACATATATATATAAATGTATATATATATATATATATATATATATATATATATATATATATATATATATATATATATATATATTTATATATATATATTTATATATTTATATATATATATATATTGTCAGTGGATGCATATGGCACATCAACGTAGCCTTAGTCACACATGCCATGAAATACCTGCAAGTGGACTGTTAAAGCTACTGGTCAGCTTAAAAAGATAGCATGGCTCTCCATGGCAATCGATATACATCAGACATAAAGGCAATCATCTTTGTTTTAATTTATTTGAGTCAAAAATGTGCTAATTCACATTTCAATACAATTCGTTTCTGAAGGTTTGTAATGTTTGTAGCTCGCACAAAATCTGAGGACGTTTATGGGGTAACCTGTCATCTTTATTATTATTATGTTGCTAATATTTGTGCAAATCCATCAAAATTCGATACACAAAATGTAAAGGATGAACAACAATATTTTGGTGAAATTCATTATATAGAAAAGAATAAAATTTGTGTAAACGTTGCATGGAAGTAGAATCTGGTAACTTTTCCTGCTGGGTAATGACCTAACCCGTTACTCTTGTTATATTGTGTAGAATTATAAATGTATATTTCATTCAGTAAGTTGCTCAATAGATACGTGTATAAATATTTACAAGTAGTATCGCCCAAAGATAGTTTTGACGTACACACATTTCAGTTCGTTCCTGATGCTTGAAAAGTGTAAGCTTTCATTCACATATGGAGTGAATGGACACTTTTAAGTTTGCAGCTATAGGTTTCTCAGTAGTATACGTTTTTCATACACGTACTAAGTGAATAGCCACATCTTGGAATTCTATGATCGAAATCATAAAATAACGAATATAATGACTTCATTTATTTTAATGAACACATAGTCTTGAAGATAAGGTTTCATGATACATATCATTAGAGGGAATGGATACTTCATTCATGTATGAAATGAAAAGCACACGTGTTGTATCCTGAAGTTTAAGGACATGATGACTTCGTTCTTAATGCAAGTAGAGAACGTGTGATGGGCCTTCGAAATTATGAGGATAGTAATGCTACCCACTTATCAAATGCTTGAATTATGTAGCTTTATCGATAAAGCCACTTCATTTGCTTCTACAATTATATAACTTCTTAATTATTTGTTTGACTGCATGAACTTCATACATTGGAGAAGGTCAGTGTACATGTAAGTCCTTTCTCTTGCTATAAGGAAGTATTGTATTAATTAAGTCATACTCGTTGAATCTTTTACAAAGATATCTATTACATATACATCCAGTTGAGTACTTGGATTTTTTTCATGTGTACAAATAGAATCCATCAGAAGTAATGCGTCTTTATTTTATTCTCGTTCATTGTTTACAAACTACAATCTTGATAGGTAACACGTTTTCAAAACATCTAAATAGTTTTTACACTTCAGTTAAGTCTTACACAATGCGAACACAAGTCAGTACTTAAGTTTGCCTGTCAAATGGCATCATTAAGTAGTCAAATCTATCTAAACGTTTCTATCTATATTTGTTGAATAAAGTTGTGTTATGCATATGTTAAGATGTTTTTGTTTTTGGTGATCAAAATAACAGCTTTTTAATGCAAAAGGTCTGAGCCCCAAAAATCATTTTATCCCTGATGTCTGTATTTGCAACTAACTCGGCATTTTTCCAATTACTATGTTTTATTATTAGGTATATCTGGAAAGCAGTTGTAAGCTTTTCTACTGTCAAAAAAATCATTACAAAATACTCCTTCTTCTCAAGAATAGATGAAGATTTTTTCCTACATGATCTTTTGTTCTAGAACACTTCTTTGTGCCTTTAGTCTTTAAGGAATCAATTAATTTGGATAATGTTTCTTCCATTTAAACCGTTCTACCTCGGTTTAGTCCCTTTTGTGTTGGGATTGGTTCATATCAAAGGTTGAAACGGCTTCGTGTATTAGGAACAATGAAAGAAACACACCGTAGATCAAAAAGAGGCTTAGTCTGATAGTATGATTTGCTTGGAAAGATTTGGTATTTCTGTTATCAATCAGCTTTTCTCTGTATTATTTTGATCTTTGTTTGCATAAGCATTCAATTCCTTCAAAAGGCAAGATAGTTTTTCGACCACATTTTGGATGACAGGATTACTTTTAAAATTATTTATGTCCAAAACTGTTGGGCATCTAGCTTTTTGTTCTACTATTTATGGGTGTTAAACTCAGAGGCTGAGAGGAGTTTAAATTAAGGGGGCACTCATTAAAACCTTTTGGGTTCCCCTAATTAAATACACGTGTGGAGGGGTTCACTCATGAGGAAACGACTTGGGGGTAAAGTTCTGGTCTTTCCTGCATCCTTTTTAAAAAATGTGAGTGTATGTACATGCTTGTATGCATGCATGTTCGATATCTCTGGTTAAATATACACTAAAGCTTATCAGAGTACAAGCAGCATCTTCATCACAGCTAAACTCACTTTGCATGTGTAGTTCTTCATTTAGTATGATTGTGAAATTAATTACTTGTTTGTTGTAATTCTAGTTACCTAGGTGTTTCTAATGGTAAATAATACGGACAGGTGCAGAATCCGCTATTGGTTTTATTAATATGAATATTCCAACCAAGGTTGTGCTTCGCTCGGTACCCTTCCACTAACAATACACTGCTCATTGCTATCCTTAATTACATATTGATCGTGACGATAAGGGGTGTGCAGTGAAACTAATTTCTTTAAATCCTGCGATTACTGTACACTGCCTTAATAGTCCGTGCTAAAATAGTACGGATCTCTTAAAATAACAAAATTCCGTTTTTTTAATAGTCCTGATTCGATCCCCGCCCGCCGCTCCATCTATCTATTATAACGATAACTAATTTTTTGCAAGTGAACCGTAATAAAAGATCAATCAAATTCAGACAAGTTCTAGTAGTAGGGGGCTCTTACATTTTTTCTTTGACAGGGAAATTGCAGTTAAAATGTTCAATCCTGCCTGCCACCCCAGATGATGCCTGCCAAGTGAGAGTTTGAGCATTAGCAACCAGGTAAGACAAAAGAATGAATGTTACACACATTTTGTGAAGGGCTTCATGCTCAGGAAGCACTCAAACAAAGGAATGGGAAAAGGATGTTTTAAAATGCCAAAAACGATCTGAAATATTTCATTTTATCATATTAGCAATGTTAAAGGGTAAAAAAAGGCGTTAGAGATTTAATTTTGCGTAACTGACGCCAGTAAAGGTGAAATATTGTGGCGCCACCTATTGACTGACAGGGAAACTAACGGACAAATGGACGAACGTAAACCCCCCTTCATTACGTTTTTAAACATTCCGGATTCTTCCAAACGGAAAAATCCGGAATGTTTTTACACTCGGACTATTAAGGCAGTGTACAGTAGATGAATTCTTGGTTTTGCAACTAAACTTGAACAATAGTGGACCACTGTACTACTGGTAGTGGAATGTTTATTCCGGGTCATTCAGGGAGAAGGACACATGACTTCCCTACACCTGGAACAACTAGGTCAACAGGGGAATCCCGTGCCTCAGCCAGACAGCCGCTACGTGACTTCCCAGTTGGGCCAATCACAGTGAGCTTGGGCACGAGCACTCACTTGAGCACATGCTTGGGCCAGTCTGAAATTTGCTCCTGACTGGAAAACTCGTTTCAGCTGTAATCACTAATAGTTGGTGGCATTTTCACACAATAGGCGGCGCTTTGGGGCATTACCAATTACCACTGATCAATGAGTTCACAACACGGTTAGTTCTACCTGCAGATGCAGCATAATCTATCGTAATCATTATGTTCACATTTAAGTCATACTCACCTGTGTATACTGTAATTATGTATATAGACTACTGATAATATAGCCTGATGGCCAGCCCCCTTGACGCTATACTGCTTAACAATGTATCATTTCTACGTTTCTATTCTAGTGCTATGGGTAGTAAATAAAGTTTCTGATGCCACAACTGCCTTATTGTGTTTCTTCCCTAAATGGACGAATAATGTACATTCTGAGAAAACATATGTAATGCTGTCACTGGGCAATGTTGTAGTTATTAAAAGGAAGGAATGGGCTTTACGTTGCTTTCAACAGCTTAGATCATTCGCGACGAAATAGAAATCCGGAGCCGGGACGCAAATCCCTTCAGTTTACGAATAGTTCCAAAGCGTCTTCAGTGCCAGAAGGGCCATATACAGGCCCCTCAATGCCCGCACATTTTTATACCTCAAAAGTCTTACACTCTGCCAGAACAATGCCAATGTTAAGCTTAATGCATTCATCACCAGAGAGCGTTTGTGAAATAATAACTATGTATTGCCCCAATTGTCAAAATATTTTGCTAAGGAACCGGTTGTTCTCATATATAAATACTATAAGAAATAAGAACGTTAATATTTTCATTGTTTAGAAAAAGATTTTGGAAAAATAGAAATAAACATTAATATTCACAAATAGGAAATAGCCTCAAAAAGATCACATATAGATATCCCATCTGTCTACAACAAATATATACAATTTAAACTATTGCACCGTAGAGCTATCACAAATATGAAACTACAAATAAGTATGTATTACATAGGGATCAAAGTGACCTTCTTGAACTTTTGATCCAGAAAAATAAAACACTCATTCATAAAATGTTCACTGATTGCAAATGTAAGGGGAGATGCTAAGGTATGGCGTTGGCAATCCCAATATCCTTATACGAAAATTCATAAATGAAAAAAATGACGGTACCTCAATTGATTGATAACATGCCATCACCAAATATTACCACAGCAAGAAGTTATTTACAAAATTAAAACAATTACCAGTGACTTCGGGTCAAGTGGTGGTTTTTATTGGTTACACTAGTTTCCTTCATCAGTTACAACTGGCTAGTCGTGATTTAACCTAAATAAGGCAGAAAGAGTGACCATAATCGAAATTCCGTATTCCAACAAAGATGACTTAGGTCAATGAAAATCACCATATATCAATGCACTAAAATAAACCTTTCTCAATGTGGAATCACATGAATTTGACAATACAATTGAAGAATAGACTGAATTAGGGCAATATTAATACAATTAAATGGAATATATACCATCATATGTCTTTCCTGATGTATATGAATATTTGACTTTTCTCTTTAATGTAATTTTGTAAAGCTGAAAAAAGGGAAAAAATAACTTAAGTTTCTTTTCATTCGAACAATACAAGTAATATTTATGAAAAACACAATACCTATCCGGTTGTGCATGTGTACAATTTTGAAAACAATTGGTTTCCTAGTTTTGGAGTTGCTTAAACATGGCTTCAGCTATATTCTCTCAAAAGGGATTTTCTCCAAATAAAGTAAGTTGTGTAATGCCGCACTTTTGGAGTTTGTGGTCCATTTATCAAGACCTTACAACCTCTGATGTAACGTGTCTATAGAACAGTAGCTAACCTTGGCTTTGCCTTGGTAGCGTTGTCGTAGAGAAACCATCCTCCTAGCATATCAAAGGAAAATCCGATGAAACAAAACGCAGTTGGTCGACATTTAGTGTTCGTGTCTACCAATAGATGGCAGAAGCAATGTTTTCCAAGTACCTTTTACTCGCTTTGCTTCTTCTTTACTGCAAGGATAAGCTATTTATTGAGTTGCGATGGCAGCAATGGCGTATATATATATATATATATATATATATATATATATAATATATATATATATATATATATATATATATATATATATATATATATATATATATACATATATATATATATATAGTATATATATATATATATATATATATATATATATATATATATATATATATATATATATATAAATATATATATATAATATATATATATAAATATATATATATATATATATATATATATTATATATATATATTATATATATATATATATACATATATATATATATACATACTATATATATATATATATATATATATATATATATATATTATATATATATATATATAATATATATTATATATATATATATATATATATATATATATATTATTATAGTATATATATATATATA
>OZ012699.1:493589-496089 GCA_963942565.1 Maea johnstoni
ATATATATATATATATATATATATATATATATATATATATATATATATATATATATATATATATATATATATATATATATATATATATATATATATATATATATATATATATATATATATATATATATATATATATATATATATATATATATATATATATATATATATATATATATATATATATATATATATATATATATATATATATATATATATATATATATATATATATATATATATATATATATATATATATATATATATATATATATATATATATATATATATATATATATATATATATATATATATATATATATATATATATATATATATATATATATATATATATATATATATATATATATATATTATATATATATATATATATATATATATATATATATATATATATATATATATATATATATATATATATATATATATATATATATATATATATATATATATATATATATATATATATATATATATATATATATATATATATATATATATATATATATATATACTATACTATATATATATATAATATATATATATATATATATATATATATATATATATATATATATATATATATAATATATATATATTATATATATATATATATATATATATATATATATATATATATATATATATATATATATATACATATAGTTCGAAATATTAGCGTGCTTAAATTTAGCGAATTGATCGATATTTCCATGTTAGCGAATCGTAATATTAGCGTCTGAACCATCTCGAAAAGCGTAATCGAGAAATCACTTTTTCTACACACAATTTTCTAATACCCATCTAAAATCGGCCTAGCCGGTATAACAGTTCTCTGTGACCCCCCTTCCCAGTGACCCGGGTTCACTGAGATCTAGCTCTCAGTGACCCTGGTCACTGAGATCCAGATCTCAGTGACCTGATGGGGTCACTGAGATCTAGTTCTCTGTGACCCGTCTGGATCCTAGTGACCTACGGGTCACTGAGATCTAGTTCTCAGTGACCCCGGGTGACTGAGAGCTAGATCTCAGTGACCCCCCCCCCCCCCCCCCCCCCAACCAAACACCATACAGACTGGCATTCAGAGGACTAAATTTTCAGATGGAAAAAACAATCTTCTAGTTCTGAGTGACCTCCTTTGGCTGGCTTTAAAACACAAACACAAATAATAAATCAACACCCTTTATTACATGTCACTGGTTTACAAAAAATACCATAATTTCAGTAGTCACACCTGGTATCGCACTTGGCCCAACAACAAATTTGGGATTTAGAAAGTTGGCGATAATTCATCACTGTCTGAGATGGAAGTCCCATTACGTCTGAAATACACAATTTAGTAATGAAAATACAAAACATTTACGTCAAAACAAGGTATTACAATGCCATTGTCATGCAGTAAGCCTCCATTTTAGATGCAGTTTATACATAATATATACTTCAAACCTCACTAACTCATATTGTTATATCAGAAGGCAAAATTAAAAAGGTAACTGCAAGCAAATAATGACCTTATGAATACTATACAAGCACCCTTTTTTGAGTATGAAGTAAACTTTTTTTTTCCAGAATATAGTTTTTACTCACCAAACAAAAGGTTTGAAGAGAGCACAGTGGTAGGTCTTGTTTAGAAGCATCCCAGAAGAATTTTTCACACGGTAACTATTTTTCCCAATAGCCTCTGCAATGGTGTATGGCCCCAACCACCTACACTCTGTTTTCCCCCCCTTTCGGTCTAGTCTGTGGATATTTTTGCACAAGACTTCATCCCCCACATTGTACGACTGAAAAATGAGAAAATTCTGTTGAGTTTGAGTTGTTGATTTGCTATACATATTGAAAGTAAAAGTAGTTTTGGAAAGATAATATACTGCTATTACAACAAGGTAGGCTAGATCTTGTCAGTGGGCTTAAGGCGGACATGAAGATGTTTGATGGCAGTTGGCCAATAGTTGTATTGTTTGGATCCTTCTCAATTTTGCTGCTATTAGAGGCTAAATCATTCTTATCAAGTTGATGTTGTCACACACACACACACACACACATATATATATATATATACATATATATATAGTTATATATATATATATATATATATATATATATATATATATATATATATATATATATAATTATATATGTATAATAGCGATATTGCATTGTTCACCAGACAAACATCCGTTGAGTGTGTTCTGCAATAGACATATGTAGTTACCTTAGACATTGAATACTTAAGTACCCTCATTATAAATATTATTATTATTAATAATAATAATAAATAGATGATCACAAAGAGCCAGTTTCTTTCACACATGTTGCATTAACTGAATAGTTGATGGCATGAACAGAATTAAGTAATAATACAGCTGCTAAAACATACCCTTTGTTCTTCATTTAATATAATATTATATCCATTAATGATCCATATATGCATATAAAAATCAAACTGGTAGAGCAATGATTTCACTTTCCTTATAGGCAA
>OZ012699.1:501089-541524 GCA_963942565.1 Maea johnstoni
ATATATATATATAATATATATGTATGTATATATATATATGTATGTATATATATATATATATATATATATATATATATATATATATATATATATATATATATACTGTAAAGTTCGAAATATTAGCGTGCTTAAATTTAGCGAATTGATCCATATTTCCATGTTAGCGAATCGTAATATTAGCGTCTGAACCATCTCGAAAAGCGCCATCTGCCGACAAATATTCAAACTAGACCCTTAAGTGCATTAAAACTGCATTTTTATTCAGTCTCTGGCCACATATGCATTTAAATATGATAACTCTCGCTTCAGTATATCATTTTCATTCTCGGAATTAGTAAATAACAGAGAAAAAACGATGTTGAATCCTTGTGAGACTACCTAGAAAAACAAAGAAAAATCGTTGAAAAATGGAACAAATATTACCTGATCGTAATATTAGCGAATCTGACCCACTCGCTAATGTCGCCAATAATAGTTCCACGCTAATATTTCGAACTTTACAGTATATATATATATATATATATATATATATATATATATATATATATATATATATATATATATATATATATATATATATATATATATATATATATATAAAACTATATATATATATATAGATTGATATAGATATAGATATGTATTTATATATATATATATATGTATATATATATATATATATATATATATATATATATATATATATATATATATATATATATATATATATATATATATATATATACAACATTGCTGCCACCGCAACTCAATAAATAGCTTTATCTATGCAGTAAAGAAGAAGCAAAGCGAGTAAAAGGTACCAGGGAAAACATTGCTTCTGCCATCTATTGGTAGACACGAACACTAAATGTCGACCAAACTGCGTTTTGTTTCATCGGATTTTCTTTGATATGCTATCCAGTTATAACTGATGAAGGGAACTAGTGTAACCAATAAAAACCACCACATGACCCGAAGTCACTGGTAATTGTTTTAATTTTGTAAATAACTTCTTGCTGCTGTAATATTTGGTGATGGCATGTTATCAATCAATTGAAGTACCTTCATTTTTTCCATTTTTGAATTTTCATATAAGGAAATTGGGATTGCCAACGCCAGACCTTAGCATCTCCCCTTACATTTCCAATCAGTGAACATTTTATGAATGAGTGTTTTATTTTTCTGGATCAAAAGTTCAAGAAGGTCACTTTGATCCCTATGTAATACATACTTATTTGTAATTTCATATTTGTGATAGCTCTACGGTGCAATAGTTTAAATTGTATATATTTGTTGTAGACAGATGGGATATCTATATGTGATCTTTTTAAGGCTATTTCCTATTTGTGAATATTAATGTATATTTCTATTTTTCCAAAATCTATTTCTAAACAATGAAAATATTAACGTTCTTATTTCTTTTAGTATTTTATATATGAGAACAACCGGTTCCTTAGCTAAATATTTTGACAATTGGGGCAATACATAGTTATTATTTTACAAACTCTCCTCTGGTGAGGAATACATTAAGCTTAACATTGGCATCGTTCTGGCAGAGTGTAAGACTTTTGAGGTATAAAAATGTGCGGCATTGAGAGGCCTGTATATGGCCCTTCTGGCACTGAAGACGCTTCGGAACTATTCGTAAACTGAAGGGATTTGCGTCCCGGCTCCGGATTCATATTTCGTTGCGAATGATCTAAGCTGTTGAAAGTGACGTAAAGCCCATTCCTTCCTTGTAATAACTACACTATTGCCCAGTGACAGCATTGCATATGTTTTCTCAGAATGTACATTATTCGTCCATTCAGGGAAGAAACACAATAAGGCAGTAGTGGCATCAGAAACTTTATTTACTACCCATAGCACTAGAATAGAAACGTAGAAATGATACATTGTTAAGCAGTATAGCGTCAAGGGGGCTGGCCATCAGGCTATATTATCAGTAGTCTATATACATAATTACAGTATACACAGGTTGAGTATGACTTAAATGTGAACATAATGATTACGATAGATTATGCTGCATCTGCAGGTAGAACTAACCGTGTTGTGAACTCATTGATCAGTGGTAATTGGTAATGCCCAAAGCGCCGCCTATTGTGTGAAAATGCCACCAACTATTAGTGATTACAGCGAAACGAGTTTCCCAGTCAGGAGCAAATTTCAGACTGGCCCAAGCATGTGCTTCAAGTGAGAGCTCGTGCCCAAGCTCACTGTGATTGGCCCAACTGGGAAGTCACGTAGCGGCTGTCTGGCTGAGGCATGGGATTCCCCTGTTGACCTAGTTGTTCCAGGTGTAGGGAGGTCATGTGTCCTCCACCCTGAATGACCCGGAATAAACATTCCACTACCAGTAGTACAGTGGTCCACTATTGTTCAAGTTTAGTTGCAAAACCAAGAATTCATCTACTGCACACTGCCTTAATAGTCCGAGTGTAAAAACATTCCGGATTTTTCCGTTTGGAAGAATCCGGAATGTTTAAAAACGTAATGAAGGGGGGTTTACGTTCGTCCATTTGTCCGTTAGTTTCCTTGTCAGTCAATAGGGTGGCGCCACTATATTTCACCTTTACTGGCGTCAGTTACGCAAAATTAACTCTCGAACGCCTTTTTTTACCCTTTAACATTGCTAATATGATAAAATGAAATATTTCAGATCGTTTTTGGCCATTTTAACACATCCTTTTCCCATTCCTTTGTTTGAGTGCTTCCTGAACATGAAGCCCTTCACAAAATGTGTGTAACATTCATTCCTTTGTCTTACCTGGTTGCTAATGGCAACCAGGTGAGTTGTGCTCAAACTCTCACTTGGCAGGCATCATCTGGGGTGGCAGGCAGGATTGAACATTTTAACTGCAATTTCCCTGTCAAAGAAAAAATGTAAGAGCCCCCTACTACTAGAAATTGTCTGAATTTGATAGATCTATTATTACGGTTCACTTGCAAAATATTAGTTGACGTTATGGCAGATAGATGGAGTGGCGGGCGGGGATCGAATCCGGACTATTGAAAAACCGGAATTTTTTTATCTTAAGAGATCCCTACTATTTTGGCACGGACTATTAAGGCAGTGTACAGTAATCGCATGATTTAAAGAAATTAGTTTCAATGCACACCCCTTATCGTCATGATCAATATGTAATTAAGGATAGCAATGAGCAGTGTATTGTTAGTGGAAGGGTACCAAGCGAAGCACAACCTTGGTTAGAATATTCATATTAATAAAACCAATAGCGAATTCTGCACCTGTCCGTATTATTTACCATTAGAAACACCTAGGTAACTAAAATTATAACAAACAAGTAATTAATTTCACAATCATACTAAATGAAGAATTACACATGCAAAGTGAGTTTAGCTGTGATGAAGATGCTGCCTTCATCTCTAATAAGCTTTAGCGTATATTTAATCAGAGATATCGAACATGCATGCATACATGTATGTACATACACTCACATTTTAAAAAAAGGATGCAGGAAAGACCAGAACTTTTCCCCCAAGATGTTTCCTCATGAGTGAACCCCTCCACACGTGTATTTCTTTTTTCTTTGTTGATAACCCATTCTCCCCGTTTTCTTTTAATTAGGGGAACCCCTATGTTTTAATGAGTGCCCCCGTTTTAGTTACCTTAATTAAAACTCCTCTCAGCCTATCAGTTTAACACCAATTAATAGTAGAACAAAAAGCTAGATGCCCAAAAGTTTTGGACGTAAACAATTCTAAAAGTAATCCTGTCATCCAAAATGTGGTCGGAAAACTATCTTGCCTTTTAAAGGAATTGAATGCATATTCAAATAAAGATCAAAATAATACAGAGAAAAGCTGATTGATAACAGAAATACAAAATCTTTCCAAGCAAATCATACTATCAGACTAAGCCTCTTTTTGATTTATGGTGTGTTTCTTTCATTGTTCCTAATACACGAAGCCGTTTCAACCTTTGATATGAACCAATCCCAACACAAAAGGGACTAAACCGAGGTAGAACGGTTTAAATGGAAGAAACATTATCCAAATTAATTGATTCCTTAAAGACTAAAGGCACAAAGAAGTTTTCAAGAACAAAAGATCATGTAGGAAAAATTCCTCATCTATTCTTGAGAAGAAGGAGTATTTTGTTATGATTTTTTAGACAGTAGAAAAGCTTACAACTGCTTTCCAGATATACCTAATAATAAAACATAGTAATTGGAAAGATGCCGAGTAAGTTGCAAATACAGACATCAGGGATAAAATGATTTTTGGGGCTCAGACCTTTTGCATTAAAAAGCTGTTATTTTGATCACCAAATACAAAAACATCTTAACATATGCATAACACAACTTTATTCAACAAATATAGATAGAAACGTTTAGATAGATTTGACTACTTAATATATGATACCATTTGACAAGCAAACTTAAGTACTGACTTGTGTTCGCATTGTGTAAGACTTAACTGAAGTGTAAAAACTATTTAGATGTTTCGAAAACGTGTTACCTATCAAGATTGTAGTTTGTAAACAATGAACGAGAATAAAATAAAGACGCATTACTTCTGATAGATTCTATTTGTACACATGAAAAAAATCCAAGTACTCAACTGGATGTATATGTAATAGATGTCTTTGTACAAGATGCAACGAGTATGACTTAATTAATACAATATTTCCTTATTGCAAGAGAAAGGACTTACATGTACACTGACTTACTCCAATGTATGAAGTTCATGCAGTCAAACAAACAATTCAGAAGTTATATAATTGTAGAAGCAAAAGAAATGGCTTTATCTATAAAGATACAGAATTCAAACATTTGATAAGTGGGCAGCATTACTATCCTCCTAATTTCGAAGGCCCATCAAACGTTCCCTACTTGCATTAAGAATAAAGTCATCATGTCCTTAAACTTCAGGATACAACACGTGTGCTTTTCATCTCATACATGAATGAAGTATCCATTCTCTCTAATGATATGTATCATGAAACCTTATCTTCAAGACTATGTGTTCATTAAAATAAATGAAGTCATTATATTCGTTATTTTATGATTTCGATCATAGAATTCCAAGATGTGCCTAGTCACTTAGCACGTGTATGAAATACGTAAACTACTGAGAAACCTATAGCTGCAAACTTAAAAGTGTCCATTCACTCCATATGTGAATGAAAGCTTACACTTTTCAAGCTTCGGGAACGAACTGAAATGTGTGTTCTTCAAAATAATCTGTGGGCAATACTATGTGTAAATAGCTATACATGTATCTATTGAACTAATTACTGAATGAAATATACATTTATAATTCTACACAATATAACAAGAGTGACGGGTTAGGTCATTACCCAGCAGAAAAAGTTACCAGATTCTACTTCCATGCAACGTTTACAGACATTTTGTTCTTTCCTATATAATGAATTTCACCAAAATATTGTTGTTCATCCTTTACATTTTGTGTATCGAATTTTGATGGATTTGCACAAAAAATTAGCGCAATAATAATAATATCAATAAAGATGTGAGGTTACCCCATAAACGTCCTCAGATTTTGTGCGAGATACAAACATTTACAAACCTTCAGAACAAACGAATTGTATTGAAATGTGAATTAGCACATTTTTGACTCAAATAAATTTAAACAAAGATTATTGCCTTTATGTCTGAGGTATATCAATTGCCATGGAGAGCCATGCTACCTCTTTTAAGCAGACCAGTAGCTTTAACATTCCACTTGCTGGTATTTCATGGCATGTGTGACTAAGTATGTATATGTATGTGTATATATATATATATATATATATATATATATATATATATATATATATATATATATATATATATATATATATATATATATATATATATATATATATATATATATATAGACATATATTTATATATATATATATATATATATATATATATATATATATATATATATATATATATATATATATAGATAGATAGATAGATAGATATAGATAGATAGATAGATATATATATATATATAAACATATATATACACATATTTATGTATATGTGTAATAACCTTTTTCACAGTGTACGTATTTCATTTGCTGTCAGCTGTCCATCAAAGAACTTGAATTCGTCCAGGTAAAACCTGCCGTAATCTGCATAAACCATTCTATCGGTGCGTTTTCCAATGTAAAAGTTGTAGATGCTATCCGCACATGGTGCCACTTGGCTTGACCCAGAGGCGACCGGTTGACCGTCAAAAAACAAGGTTAATTCCCCCCCTGGGCTCCATCTGATAACTATCTGAACAAAGACTGAAGTAGGAATTACATGCTTTAAATGCCAGTGTGTGCAGCTAACACGTACTATCGGCCCTTGTTCTACTCTAGACCGTTTAACATAGTCCACACTCATGTAAATCTTCTCGTCAGTGCTGTTGTATTTATAGGTTGCAGAAAGGCCTGGGAGTGATGGCAACATAGCTCCCGATGAGAAAATGTATTCAAGAAAATCCCTGGTTGAAGATGGCAGGTTCAGCAAAAATGAAAGGACATGACCATTGGGACACATATCAAGATTGTCAAAACACCAGTGACGTTGATTGCCAAAATCTATGTACTCAGCATGGCCACTGAACCACATCACTTTGTTTCTACCACTTCTTGTTGTGACTGTTGCCAAAGTTCTTAGAACAGTTAGGTTCTGAATCAGGTCCGTGTCTGGGCTTTCATTGTCATAGTTGAAATACAGCTTCAATCCTGAAAAATATATTTTTCATTGTTGAAATACAGCTTTAATCCTGACAACCATATTTTCTTATAGTTGAAATACAGCATCAATCCTGAAAAACATATATACTTGAATGAAGTTTCCTCAGATATAAAGCAGAGGGAAGTACAATCAAATGGAAAAGTATTCATGATTGTTGTAGCTTCCTATTTTTTGGAAATACGACTTTAGCAGGTTCAGATATTCCAACCTTCATTGAGTGGTATGATGTTGGTGTTGTAACTATGAAGAAGATATCATGTTGACAAAAATTAAGTCCATTATGCATTTGGTAGCAACGTGATAAATCCTTCTTGTTGTGGGATCATTTAGTCATCATTTCTTTCATACTGGCATTTAAAACAACTTGACATTGGAGTCATAAAACATCGTCCCTTTTTTATATTATATACTGAATCACTGCATGCATGAATGTATCTCTATTGAACATAAACATACAATGTCAAACATACAGCTCAAATCAAAAGGGTTAATTAAGCAGGGGCCAAAAACACAAAACACATATTAAAATACACGAACAAAATTTACACTAAAATTGGAAAGCCAGAGTTGTGTAAATGATTAGATCAGAGATCAAAAATCAGAGTCCATTTACCATCAAGAGCGTTCATGGTGCAGTACTTCCACTCAAGCTATTCTCACTTAGCCAATGCTTGAGCTATGTACAGATACAGTCTGTACATTATCCCTCCACCAGTCGACCGGACTGCCAGTGCCTGGTTGCACATACACCCATGGATAACATAAAGAAATAAGCCAAGCATATCAACGGCCTGCATATATCAAAGCTACATTCAATTTTGAGGTCATTGATGCATCAAAGCTCAGAAAATTGGGTGACAATCAGGCGTGCGATCGTGTATTATGTCAGGAATTACGTGTCGGCACTGTACCTCACACGTACTTTGTTGAACATACCAATTATTGCTTTGCCAGTAATTCACAAGGAAACACTCATCTCAGCCACTGGTACGCCCTCTTTTAGGCATCACAATATCCAATAGTTAACATTGTGAGGTTCACATATAGATGTTTCAGGAATTGAACATGAATTTGTAATCGAGTCAAATTCCATATGATATGTGTAGGAAAGTTAATGGTTGGCTGCTCTGGTCAAAAATATATCATCAAAAAGGGCACTAGGTTTTTGGGTTTAATTGGTGGTTAGGAAAATGCACTCATAGCAGGATTGCACGGGTTTAAAGCCCTCTGGATCCTTATTTGCAGGTTAGCTTGGTTGCTAAATAAATTACAGTTCTGAGAGGCTATCTGCTGTGCCTTATCAAATGAAAATAACATTTGGGACTTCGAAAAAGAAAGGATCGAGTACTTCCTCTCCAGTTACCGCTTACTACCACAGTGCTGTAGGACCATGGGTGTAAAATGCTGCTCACATCTTTGAAACATACAATCAAACAAATGTCAAAAGACAGATTTCAAGTTGCAGATTTCAAGCTCATTGCATCATAACTTCATTCAAGCAAACAAACAAACAACAACAAATACACAAAGCTACATATATTTAGAAACGATAAACAAAAGCAGGCACTTACCACCAGATTTAGCTGCAGTTGTAGGCGAAGTTGTTGGTGTTTCACTGGTCTTGCGTTGGCCTGTGGTTGTGGTCAATTCCTCATCAGTTGTGATCAGGGATGAGACTTGAGTGGTAGCAGTGGATGGGATGGTTGACTGGGCAGTGCTGGTAGCTACTGTGCTATCAGCTGTGCTCAGAATGATCCTGGTAGATTCATACACTGACCAGCCTGGCCGGAGTGCCACTATAGACCCTTTGCTGCCTGTGTCCAGTAAGCATTCTACCTGTGAGTTCGCCAATCTATGAATGGCAAACCTGAGACAGACAAATTTGTGGCTACATAGACTAGCACATTTTGAGATGCTTTTTGTTGTGAATGCCTCAGCCTGATCTGTATGAATACTGGTCTCTTTAGTAGCTCTGTACGATGCCTCCTTTACCTCAGATGCCAATGATATACATATAATAGTAAGAATTGTAATAACGATAAATGCAATTGACCCCATTTTCTGTATTCCTCTTGTTGCTGACCATGTGACTTCTGAGCGATAATAGGAGTTCCAGTGTTGATGTTGGTTTTACTTAAGAAGCTACTTTTGCTGTAAAATAGTTTCTTTACAATAGAGTAACGGGTCTAGTCACAAAGGGGGATTTGCCATGGCCTATTGATAATGATGCCTGGCTCCCGAGGCTACATTCACAAGTTCGAGTCTCCGTTGGATCTTCTTACGTGGGTTGGCGTGGTCGCTGTATAAATGTGCGGCGCTGTGGTGGGCTGTCGTTGGTCCTTCTGCAACTGAAACTATTTGCGATAGAAGAAACTTTCAAGCCAGTTCCGCGTTTTTTGTCTTATCCTGATATGAACTAAGTTATTAAATCAACGTAAGAACCATTTTCGTCCATTCTTTCTATAGCCACATAGCAGTGTCATGCAGACAGAGAACCGGAGATCTTGCAGCGAGCATCTAGGTATTTAAAGCTATCATGTGAGACTGTAGGTGTTCTATAGTTGAAAATAGTCATAGCTGGATACTTATCAATTGTTTTATTTCAGTTCAACCCTATTTAGAAGGTAATCTAGAAGGCCAAAGGTCTCAAAATGTAGTTGTACTACAATAATTGTAGTAAGTCAATGCCGTTGTGTGGTTTTAACATGGTCAGAAGATCAGGATAGACTGCTGTTGGGCCTTAACCTACTGGGGCTTGTCAACCTGGTAGCCTAGTTGCCTGGGACTATTGAATTTTACCAAAATCTGCTTTAAATCTAAATTAGTGTCAGAAGTCAAGTATTTTTTGAAAAAGTGACCCTATGTGCAAAATCAGACCTCTTTTGTGACATGATGCTGTTTTCCTGTTGTTTGCATTCTTCTTGTTTAATGATTTTGACCACTGGACATATGTGAGGGAGTCCCATCCATTATCAAGCGGAAAGCATAGGACAGTTTTGTGCCATAAATCGTAACTGTAACTCGCAAAGACCAACACACATTGTTGACAGGCAACATTCAAACCATAATACCTGATTATCAAACACCCTCAATAGTTCCTCCAATATGCCTGAATAGACTTCAATGGACACCTGTACCCCCCCCCCCCCCCCCCCTTTTCCAAGTTACTACCATCAGTCCTTAAAAGCTGGGTACATGTACCTCAAGAGTCATTCGAACCATTATCCATATCCCTAATCAGCTGGGTACCTATCTCATCTGAGCCATTGAGTGGAACCCTTAAAAGTAAGTGTCAGTAGCTCATCCCTGCTATACCTGCTAGTATGGTTTTCAGGTAACAAGCCTATTAAGTTTGAGGGTATAAGGTAGGATGGTATACAACTACAAAGCCTATTGTTGTATAGGACAGTAGCAAGGATAAGATGTCCTAAATGAACTACTTTAGCTATGAGATATAGTTACCTAGCTATTAATGTTATGATATCAGATATGATTACTTATCCTGTAAGGCTTGAGGGTAATAGCTGGTATGGGAATCAAGTATGTAATATATGAAGATTTAGGGTAATAGATCAATGAGGTACATGTGCTTATCTGTTATCCTGGGGGGGAGGGTTATTGCTGGTAAGGGAAACAGGTATCTTACATTTTAGGGCTAGGGCAATAGCCAGAATTGGACATAGATTAACCCAGCCAACTAAGGTTAACTGATAGATCTATCTGGTATAAGGTGGGATTGAGGTATCCAAACTCTTGAGGCTGAGAGCAGTTAGCAGTTATAGCTGGTATATATATGGTTATAGCTCAAATATAACCTTAGTAAAGGAATTGGGATAATAGCAGGGAGGGGATATAGATGTAAGAGGTACAGGCTCCTGATTAACTTATAAGGATTTAGGGTGTTTGGTGAGTAGAGATGGGTAAGGATACAGGTACCCAATCCATGGCACCCAGTCTACCAAGGTCTTGGACAGTAGTTAGGATGAGATACAGGATCAAATATTTTAGGTATCAAGGTAATTGGTGGCATGAGGTATAGCTAACCAGCCTGTAAGAGTTTAGGTTAGTAGGATAAGACAGGTAGCCAGCCTATAGGGTAATAGGATGATATACTGCTATGGTGACTCATGGAAATAGCCCAGGTGAGATGCAGGTACACAGTATACAGATGTTTAGAGGCAATGGTCGGAATGGCATAGTATTACCAAGCCTATAAAGGATCAGGGTAATGGATGGCATGGAATACTGGTATCATACCTATTAGGAATAGGGATGATATGTGGAATGAGAAACAGGTAGCCAACCTATAGGAGCTCAGGGTTGCTTATAGATCCATAGCTATGATGAGAGTTTACTGGGGCTGAGGGTGGTGTCACGGAAGAGATACATGTACCCAGCCTGTACAGGGTAATAGCTAAGATGAGGCATTGCTTCTCACCTGGTAGGAATCTGGTCAATTGCTGGTATGATACAGGTACCAAGCTGGATATGGATAAGGGTAATAATCTGGATAAGATATATGTACTCAGCTGACCAATCGCTTAGTGTTGATACAAACAGAGGGGAAGGGATAAGATATAGGTATCCATCCTTAATTGTGCCTCTTGAGGAGTTGGGGAATCTATTAAGAGTGGTTTATAATCAGACATTGTGTTTGAAGGCTTTCTGGCAACTAACTACTAGTTGTTTGTTTCCCACAAATAGCTACTATGGGGGGAAGGGGGGCAGGATAGAGGTGACCATCGTTGTGACCATTCAGGCATATTGGAGGAAATATTGTGTGTGTTTGATAATCAGGTACTATGGTGTAAATTGTCCAAGTCAATAACACTAAATGTATGTATGTACTATATATATATATATATATATATATATATATATATATATATATATATATATATATATATATATATATATATATATATATATATATATATATATATATATATATATATGTGTGTGTGTGTGTGGGTATATGTGTGTGTGTATATATATATATATATATATATATATATATATATATATATATATATATATATATATATATATATATATATATATATATATATATATATATATATATACATCATACTTTTCCCATACCAGCTATTACCCTCAAGCCTTACAGGGTAGATAACTATATCTCATACCATAACACTAATAGCTAGGTAACTGTATCTCATTGCTAAATTAGCTCATTTAGGATATCTAATCCTTGCTACTGCCCTATACAACAATATGCTTTGTAGTTGCATATCATCCTACCTTATAGCCTCAAACTCAAGAGGTTTGGTACCTGAAACCCATACCAACAGCAACCGGTATAGCAGGGATGAGGTAATGATACTTACTTTTTAGGATTCCGGTCAATGGCTAGGATGAGATAAAGGTACCCAGCTGATTAGGGATATGGATAATGGTTCGAATGAGGCATATGAACCAAGCTTTTAGGGATTGGTGGTATTAGATTGGATTATATACAGGTATCACACCTCTTATAAGGGTAAAGGAAAACAGAGAAGGGATAAGATACTTGTATCCATCTTTATGCTTCTTGAGAGCGTTGCGTTGAGTTCAATTTTTGGTACAGCTTGATATTCAGACAATGCAGTTTGAATGCTTCACGCCAACCTAAAGGCTGTTTGTTCACCTCAAATAGCTAGTATAGGAGAGGGGGGGATACAGGTGTCCATTGTTGTCTATTCAGGCATATTGGAGGAACTATTGAGTGTGTTTGATAATCAGGTATTATGGTTTGAATGTTGCCTGTCAACAATTTGTGCTGGTCTTTGCAAGTTACAGTTACGGTTTATGGTACAAAACTGTCCTATGTGGCACAAAAATGTCCTATGCTTTCCTTCTTATAATGAATGGGGCTCCCTTACATATGTCCAATGGTCAAAATCATTAAACAAGAAGAATGCAAACAACAGGAAAACAGCATCATGTCCCAAAAGAGGTCTGATATTGCACATAGGGTCACTTTCTCAAAATTACTTGACTACTGACACTATAATTTAGATTTAAAGCAGATTTTGGTAAAATTCAATAGTCCCAGGCAATTGGGCTACCAAGTCGATATGCCCCAGTAGGTTAAGGCCCAACAGCAGTCTATCCTGATCTTCTGACCATGTTAAAACCACATACCGGCATTGACTTACTATAATTATTGTAGTACAACTACATTTTGAGACCTTTGGCCTTCTAGATTACCTTCTAAATAGGGTTAAACTGAAATAAAACAATTGATAAGTATCCAGCTATGACTATTTTCAACTATAGAACACCTACAGTCTCACATGATAGCTTTAAATACCTTTTCAATAGTCATATTGTTATTCAAACTCTGATTTCTAGCCTAAAACTGGATTTTTAGCAAATTTTGGTAAAATCTGGTTGTCCCGGGCAACTGGGCAATCCATTTTTTTCAGCCCAATCAGTCTTTGTCATGTTCAAACTATTTCCAATATCAAACATGTGTTAAATGGACATCTTGGATTTTTAAAAATATTTTTTAGCATTTTATGCTATTTTTCGGTTATTTTTTCAACATAGGGGTAGGGGAAAAGAAAGTCCTACAAAATCACGCTCGAACAACCAATGGAACTCATTTTTGTTTAATTACGCAGATAAGAGGTTGTTTGTAATTTAGGTATATAATATGGGGTGGTTTTGTACTCATTTGACTACTAAAAACTTAAAGTTTGTGAAAATTTTCAAAAAAACTGCAAAAAAATGGCATTTTTTGAGATGTTTTTTAAAAAATTTTCCAAGGATAGTAATAAGGTGCTTCTGAAAGGTATTTGGTAATTGTACCTGTTGATCACTTGACCAGCATAACAAATTTGGAGTATCCCAGAGAATTGCAAGTGTCCATACCACCCCCACTTAGAAAATGTCACCCCCACCCCTAAAATGAGGGAGGTACCGACCTTCAATTGGCCCTCCAGGGCAAACGCACCCGCGATATAAGTGCAGACAAGCTGATCTGAACAGCTGAGGGTATAAGGTTTTTGGAAATATAGGTCTCCGAAATTCCCCAGGGGGGGGGGGGGGGAGGGTTTCGAACGTCAGCTCACGGACTATACCATCATCCAGTAATTTATTGATACGACATTTAAGAAGTTGACAGAAAACAGGAATGTTCTAGGGGAACATTTTTGGTGTTTATCATTTTTTTGATGGAACGTTATAGAAAGAAATCATAGTGGCCTGTGTTTGTATTTCACACACTATGATCAGGAATCCTGATGCAGTTGTAAGTCTCTTTTCTAAGTATCTTGCCACAGTCTGGTATAAATCATAACTTTCATACAACCTAACCCTTATGCTGCTAGTTACTATAATTTGGCAAATACAAAATGATGCAAAAAATCTAAAAAAGTGACTGAAACCCTGGCACATGCATTGCTTGTCATCTGGGATTACTCTGGGAGAACTTTCCAATAAATACCAACATGACAGGGTTTAGATGATTTTCGGAAGTCTCGCAATCCTTGTGATTTGAACGAAAATAGTCTCAGCATTGGAAGGGTTAACACATGTTCACCTACAGTAGTTCATCGATACATCATCCGAGAAGTTGATAGAAAACGAGCATGTTTTTGCTGTACCTTTTTGGTGTTATCTTTTTTATAGAACATCATAGGAATACATCATATTGGTCTGTGTTTGTAGTGTCCACAGTATTATTTGGTGCATTGTTCGATGAGCCCTTTGACAGCAACCCATGATGGATCGCATAACACACACCAGCCAAATAAGATATACTTCCAATTTAACATGACATCACATATTTATCTGTAAAATAGTGATGCGTTGTGAATTGATGAAGTTGATCAGGCAATTAAAGCTGTTTGTTGTTGCTATTGTTGAATCTAACTCGCATTTGTATTGCCTGCTCAATAACACACGAAGAAGCAGGTCTGTCATATTGACAGTTTCTGTTTAAGCCCCCAACTTGGGGCCATGTGAGGAGGAAATTCTGCATATAGGGATGGTCAACTATCCGAAGAGGTGGTAGAATATTTATTTCTTTTAATACACTGACAGAATTACAAAGCGAATGAAACAAATCTGTACCAAATATCATATTTGTTCTGGTCTCTGCTTCATCCAGCAAAAAGCGGAACGGAGCCAAGTTACACTCAAGTAACAACAGTAAATGTGTGTCTAATTACCAAGCTAAACTTGACTATGTACTACGGAATATTCCTTCGTGTCACATTTATCGCTTCAGGGATTTTAGATGATGCTAACTGACATATTAAGCATATTATTATATTAACTTCAAGGGGTCCTGCCCTAGCTTCCCTATGCTAATGTACACTGCCTTAATAGTACGAGTGTAAAAACATTCCGGATTTTTCCGTTTGGAAGAATCTGGAAAGTTTAAAAACGGACAAAAACAAAATGTTTTGTTTTGTTTGTTTCAGGTAGATGGCGCCGATGGTCGTCGTCCTTCCGTGATCGATGTACAGTGGACCAAGTGGATCGATGATTAAGATAAGTATATTTTCATTCTTTTCATTCGATTTCTTATTTTTCATTGTTTTATCTTTATTCATTTTATTCGGTTTGGTTTTCGTTTTTATTCTTTTAATGAATTCTCACCTTTGCCATGGTTCATATTTCAGGTTGGCGACAACAAAGATGGCGCAGGATCCGATGGATGAACCCATTCCGACGTGGCTGGGCAGCGTGGATACGATAATTTTACGATAAGTATTCTTTTTTTTTCTTTTCGATTTTCATTGTTTTAATATGTATGTTCGATTTCAGATCGATTTCTTTGAAAAAGAACATGGTACCTTTCTCTACCTTCCATGTTTTTCAACAGCAATCGATAGATCAAGTTCAAGACGTGAGTATATAGTCTAGGGCAATAGATAAGTATCAGAATTGAACACAATGTGAAAAATAGGTTCAAATCATTAAAACAAATCATAAAAACAATGACAAATAATTCTGAATATGAACAAAACAAAAGAAGGGGGTTACATTCGTCCATTTGTCCATTAGTTTCCCTGTCAGTCAATAGCCACTATAAATCACCTTTAATCAAATCCGTACTATTAAAAAACTGGATTTTATTTTATTTTAAGAGATCCGTACTATTTTAGCACGGACTATTAAGGCAGTGTACAGTATTCTAATGGGCACTTGCTACCATGCTGGCTGTATCTGCACCCCTAGCGCTTATGAGCAAAAGGCTTATTGGTAAGGGATAATTGAAGGTCAGTGTGCAAAGATTCTGGCATTGTAAAGTTAAAACCCTTCTTCCTAATATCTTTCTCTGTGGGGCCCTCTTACCCGTCTGGTGACGGGTATTTCTTTTGGATGTTTCCCCACTGTATTTGTTTGTGCATGGCAATTCATTTGTATACGTATTTGTCTCTTAAGACAATTCTCTTGTCTTTGAAGGCAATACTCTTCCGTTTAAAGCTGGCATCACACAGGCAAGACACGCATCAAGTCACTGCTAGTACCTGCCACGATCAGGAATTGCGTTAAGAAATTTCGTTCAATTCCTGATCGTGACAGCGTCCAAGACAGAGTCCTAGCAACATCCTGCGTGTCCTAGGTGTCTGCAACTTGTCCCCGACACCACCAAGACTTCCTAATTTGCATATTTTTTGAGCTTTTCCACCCAGGACTTTGTCAGCATATAAAAGATTGTGATGTCCTAAATGTCCTAGGTACGTCTTTGGCCAAAAGTTCTAGGTTGTCTGGCCTGTGTGACGCTAGCTTAAAGATAAATGAATTGATTGTCTTGAAAGACAATTAACGGTATTTTGACCAATAATGCTTTTCTGCCAGAACAGCTATCTATAGAAGAGCTAAGTCAAACCATAAGCCGAAGGCAAGTGATTTATGATCGTTCTTAGGGCGAACCGTTGCTGGCAACACAAAAACACCGGGCCAGCTATGATCTATTTTAGTTATACCATAACAACACGTCTCTTGTTTTTAGCCCCAAAATACATGCAAAAGGTGTGACACGTTGTGTCTCACAGAATTGGTCGAGTGAAGCGTGCGTACCTATCATTTAATCTAACAGGCATTTTGATTGGCTGCTCACTCGTGCACGTCATTTGTAAACTTGTTTCTGATTGGCTAAAAGCAGCCACTATATGTTGTCTTACAGTTTCCAGCTCCAACAATTATTCTTCACAGTTAATATCATAACATTTTGAGAAAGAGGAGGGTTGTGACCATGTATATAAAATTGGACTGGCTACGTGTTCACGAGTGGACCTTATATAACATGTGTACCCTATAAGTTATACCAGGGCCAGTATGGCGCTCTATCTATGTGCACTGGTATCCCTAGGAGCACCAGAAAAAGGCAAATAGTCCGAGTCCAACACAATATTAAGAAGGTATATCATTTAAGAAGCCATTGAAGTGGTTATATCTATAAAGTTACAGAAGTCAAACATTTGATAAGAATTAAGAGTAATATTCTCATAATTTCCAAAGCCCATCAAACGTCCTTCACTTGCATCACGATTGAAGTTTAATGTTTTCAAACTTAAACTCTCAAATGTTATGGATCATGAACCTATATCTTCAAGATTACATGCTCTTTCAAATAAATGGAATTATCATATTTTAGAATTTGCTGGACATATGTATTAAGTAGGTATACTACTAACAAACCTACAGGTACGAAATTAAAAGTGTCCATTCACTCCATATGCGAATAAAACCTTGGACTTTCCAAGCTTCAGAAGCCAACTGAAATGTGTGTTCGTCAACCCTATCTTTGGGCAACACTTCTTGTAAATCTATAAATTCCATACACGTATCTAGCGATCTAATTACTGAATGAAATATCCATTTATAACTCTACACAATGTAACACGCAGACATTCTCTTATTGTGAATGTAGTATGTATGTTTTGAGATATTCATAGTACAGGAACATGTCCATTCACTCACCGCAGTTTATGAGCTTATGTTGTGATAATAGGTGGATTTCGAGAATTTTCTATATTTTACAGTCTACACATTTTACTCGTTATCAAACCAACAGAAACAAGTTAGGTCATTACCTAGTAGAACAAATTTTCGGATTCTGATATGGCTTACATGTAACATTAACACGTTTGGTTCTTTTCTATATAATGAATTAATGTGTTTAAGTATTTTTGTTCCTCCTATACATATTGTGTATCGAATTTTGATGGATTTGCATGAAATTTAGTACAATTACAAAAGTAAAGATGAGAGGTTACCCCAGAAACTTCTCAGACTCTGTGTGAGCTACAAACATTTACAAACCTTCAATACAGAGTAAAGGGTGTATTCATGTGAAATGTAAATTAGCAAACTTTTTACTTGTATGAATTAAACTAAAATGATTGTTTTCATGTCCGAGGTATTGAATTAGCCATGGAGAGCCATGCGACCTCTTTTAATCATACCAATTGCTTTAACATTCCACTTTCTGGTATTTCATTGCATGCGTTGAGTACCTTGATATGCCATATGCATCCACGGACAATATATATATATATATATATATATATATATATATATATATATATATATATATATATATATATATATATATATATATATATATATACATATATATATATATATATATATATATATATATATATATATATATATATATATATATATATATATATATATATATATATATATATATATATATATATAAATATATATATATATATATATATATATATATATATATATATATATATATATATATATAAATATATATATAAATATATATATATATATATATATATATATATATATATATATATATATATATATATATATATATGTATATATATATACGTTGATATGCCATATGCATCCCCATCTTTTACAGTGTACGTATTTCATCTGCTGTCAGCAGTCGATTAAAGAATTTGAATTCGTCCAGGTAAAACTTGCCATAATCATCATGAAGCTTCCTATCTGTGCGTTTTCCAATGAAAAAGTTGAAATCGGCGACTGCACATGTTGATTCAACTTGGCCTGTCCCAGAGGTGACTGTTTGACCATCCAGAAACAGGGTCAATTTGTCATCTGGGCTCCATTGGATAACTATCTGGACAAAGACCGATGTGGGAAGTACATGTCTTACGTTCCAATGTGTGCAGCGAGCGCGTACTATTGGCCCTTGTACTACCATAGACCGTTTAACATAGTCCACACTCATGTACATCTTCCCATCAGTGCTATTGTATTGATAGGTGGCAGAAAGGCCAGGGAGATCTGACGACATTGCCCCAGATGAAAATATGTATTCAACATAATCCCTCACTGAATGAGGCAGGTTCAGCAAAAATGAAAGGACATGGCCATCGGTACACATATCAAGATTGTCAAAACACCAGTGCTCCTGGTTGCCGAAATCTATGTAACCAGCAATGCCAGTAAACCACATCACTCTGTATCTACCACTATTTGACATGACTGTTGCCCCAGTTCTTAGAACAGTCAGATTCTGTATCAGGTCTGTGTCTGGGGTTTCATTGTCATAGTTGAAATACAGCTTCAATCCTGAAAAATATATATTTGAATGAGATTTCCTCAGTAATAAAGCAGAGTGAATATAAAGAAGTACATATCATATAGAAAATGTAATCATGGTGTTTCCTATTCTCATGAAATACAACTTTAGTAATTTCAGATATTTCAACCTCTATTGAGAGATATGACGTTGGTGTTTTAACTATGAAGAATACATTATGCCAAAGAAATTTTAAACTAAGTCAACTATTCATTTTGTAACAACATGATAAACTCTTTGTGCTGTTTCTTTCAGTCATCATATTTTTCAACGTGGCATTTAGAAATCATTTCACATTGAAGTTATATTACATCATCATTTATTTATACTATATATTGAATTACTGCATGTATGCATGTATCTTTACCAACCAGATACATACAATCTCAAATCAAAAGGGTTTAAGTACAGACACAAAAACAAAACTCATACAAAAAGACACACACAAAAATAACCTCAAATTACACTTACATTGGAAAGCCAGAATCGTGTAAATGATTAGTTCACAGATCATAAATCAGGGGCCATTTACCATCAAGAGAGTTCATGATGCAGTGTGTCTACTCAGGTTATTCTCACTAAGCCAATGTCTGAGCTACAGTACAGACATATAATTCCTGCATCAGTTGACCAGAATGCCAGTGCCTGGTTGTACAAACACCCAAGGATAACATGTCGAAGAAATAAGCCAAGCATATCAATGACCCACGTAGCTTGCAAATTCAATGCCACGTTCAGTTGTGAGGTCATCCATGCATCCATGCTTAGGAAATTGGGTCACAATCGGGCGTGCGGTCGTGTATTATGTCTTGACTGCCCACATATATAGTGCAGGAATTAAATGCCAGCACCGTATCTCAAAACACTTTGTTGAACAAATCAACTACTCGTATTGCTTTCCCAGTAATATAATAGAACACGGTCAACTCAGCCATTGGTACGCCCTCTATTTTGCACCCCAATAGCCAATAGTAAACATCATGAGGTACACACCTATCAGGGATTGAATTTTCTTTTGGGGGGAATGATATCAATAAAGGCAAAATTCATGAAATATCTATAGGAGATGTGAACATTAGATACTGATCAACAGTGTCTAAAAGCTGTTCTGGTCAAAACTGAGGATAACCTATTGAGACTTGGAACAATAAAAGGGGGAATCTCATTGCGATGTGCTGCTCGAATCCATGAAACATTCAAACAAATAAATATTGAAATACCCATTGAGAACAGTTACCCAGTTGTAGATTTACAGTTCATTGCATCATGACTTCATACAAACAAACAACAAATAAACACAGCCACAAATATAAAGTAATGGAAAACAAAAGCAGGCACTCACCACCAGATTTAGCTGCTGCTGTAAGTGAAGTTGTTGATGTTTCACTGGGCTTGTGTTGACCTGTAGTTGTGGTCAGTTCTTCATCAGATGAGGTCAGGGATGAGACTTGAGTGGTAGCAGTGGATGGGATGGTTGACTGGGCAGTGCTGGTAGCTACTGTGTTATCAGCAGTTCTCAGAATGATGCTAGTAGATTCATACACTGACCAGCCTGGCTTAAGTGCCACTACAGACCCTCTGCTGCTTGTCTCCAGTAAGCATTCTACCTGTGAATTGGCCAGTCTATAGATGGCAAACCTCAGACAGACACATTTGTGGCTACATAGACTAGCACATTTTGAGATACTTTTTGTTGTGAATGCCTCTGCCTGATCTGTATGAATACTGGTCCCTTTAGCAGCTCTGAACGATGCCTCCTTTACCTCAGTTGCCAAGGATGTACATATAATAGTAAAAATCGTAATAATGATAAATGCAATAGAGCCCATTTTCTTTAAACTTTTTTTAGCCGACCAGGTGACTTTTGTGCAATATTAGGTGTTCAAGTGTCGATGTTGGTTTCCCTCAAGAAGCTACTATTGCTGTAAGATAACTTCTTTACAATACAATAATGGGTTTAGTCACAAGGTCTAATCTGCTGTGCTCTAGTAGTTACAATGCCTGACTCCTCCACGTGAATTCACAGGTTAGCGTTTCCGCTGGATTCCCAGAAGCGGGTTGGCCTGGTCGCCATATAAATGTGTGACATTGCAGTGGGCTGTTTTGGTCCATAGAACTGCAACTGAAAGATCCTTTGGAACTATTTGTGAAGGAAAGGGAATTTCTTTCAGGTTCCAGGGTTCTATCGCAACGCGATCTCTCTCTCTCTCTCTCTCTCTCTCTCTCTCTCTCTCTCTCTCTCTCTCTGGAGGGCACACCACTAAGATACACTGATAAGCACTATGAAGAGTATTTATGTTAGTTACAAAATGAACATTATTGAACTGAATCACCTGCAACAGGCACAGGCACACTATCAAATAAAGTTCTCAGCATGATGCAATACTTATTGTTTTCCCTTCATGATTGATGTTTGTTCTAAGCTGTAAAAATTGATATTTGCAGTAGAGTTGCTGTTTTTTCTTTTGCTCACTAATTTGATAGTTAATGAACTGAATAGAAAACTGTAAATTTTCCTTTACCCAGCTTATTGTCTGTAGCTTTAACCTTGAAGGCGTAATTAAACTAGCAAATATAAAAGCATCTGTGCCCAGACACACGTTCAAACAATGTTCCCTGCATGATGCAATACTTCTTTCTGTGCCTTCGTATTTGATGATTGTTCTAAGCTATGACAGTTGATATTTGCAGAACAGCTGTTCTCTTTCATTCACTAATTTGATAGTTCGTGAAAATTGGATGAAACACACTAAATTCTTCTTCCAAGCATATTGTCTATATCTTTATCCTCGAAGGGGTAATTAAACTAGTAAATGTAAGAAAAACATCTGCGTCCATTTACTGCGCATCATTTTTCCTTTTAAAAAATACAACCACCAATACCCACACTCACACGCATGTGCGTTTACATGCATACATACATACATACGTATATACATACATACAAGCATGCTTGCATGCATACATGCATACATACATACATACATAATATACATACATACACAGGTTCCACTAGAAATGAATGTCTGGCAACACCTTAACATGATCTGTAGAAGTTGCTTCATACGCAACGCAGAGCATAGAGCAGTTATAAAAAAGCAAAATTTGATAACACCAAAAAAGTACAACTATAAAAATGGCTGTTTCTCGCATAATTCTCATTGAAGTTCTGACCAAACCACCATGACTTGTATCCAACTTAAAATATAAATGAAAATTGCAGGTCTGTATAGTCTAAATGGTGACCTGGTTGTAGGTACCGCAGACCATGTTTATATCATCATCATTATACATCAACTGAAAGCACATTATCTCAAGAATCCAAAAATATATGTACCATCTTTCTAGGAAAAAAACGAGCAGTAGAGAGCAGTTTAAAGATGTCAAGGTGAGGGCCCTAAAATTGGCATTTTTTTAAAGTACCAAAAATGCATCCTGCTAATGCCCCAAAAAGACGACACCTGATTATATCTTCAGGAAATGTTTTATTGACCCTAGGACTGTCATTGATATGACAAGTATCGATCGATCGAAATAACTTTTCCAATTAATCAAAAAAAATATTATGTCAATTGTAATGTCAATTATTCGAAACACTTTTTTCAGCCTTTTACGCCATTTTTAGCCAATGCTAATAAGAATTTTGAAGAGAAGCTCAAGTATTCAATCAAAAAGTGTTGATAAAACCTTCATTGTCTTTGCGTTGTGAGATTCTAGTATCTTAGCCACAAAAAAAGTGTGGAACATGTGAAAATATTCTATACGTGCAGTTCTTCAAAATCGAATCGAAATAATCGGAATCGAATAATAAAATGTCAATGATCGAATCGAAAAAAAATGGATGTCAATGACAGTCCTAATTGACCCTATAGGGGTTACCAAAGCACCATAAAAAGTTATGTCTCAAGTATCAGTGTATGACCCTGTACTGCCGCCCTAAAAACTGTATCTCCCACTCAAAAATGGAAAAAAATGGTAATTTTTGTCAGATTTTCCCAGTCATTTACTCATAACAACCAATACAATAAATGAAACCCCAAAGTTCATGGATTTAAAACATGCAGGTTTGATGCTCCTAGTCAGAAATATATGGTAACAGGGTTGTTTTATAGATGGGGGGGGGGGGTTGGTGTGAAAAAAACATGATTTGAGATGAAAAGTATTTTTGTTTTGAAACAATTTAACTTTTTTTTTACCCTTTTATATGTTGCACCAGTACCCAAACCACCTTTCATATACTTGCCTTTTTGGCGTTTGCATGTTACTGTACATGTAGTATTTATTTGGTGGTGGTGAACTCTAAACTTATTTCTTCTGCTTTCAGGTGATGGCAGGCCAGTTACCCGGACCACCCTTTAAGGCTTTAACCACGCCTGCAACCCTCTCCTTTCTTATAGTTTCCAACATTAGATATAGATTCTAATCCTGCATACCATTAGTTTTCTAATGCCATTAGTTTTAGATGCTTTTGAGGTTCTGTCACACGTTTAACAAAAAGAAATTACAATAATAATTATACTCCAGCGTTGTGACAAGGAGTGGGTTGTTGAGGGTCCAAAGCCCCTATAAGTGGGATGGGAGATTGAAATCCAAGACAACATTTATCTGTATATGTACCAGAAAAGTTTTGAGGTGCCAACAATGTGGTCCCGCGCGCGTAGACGGAAGTACCTTTTTGATACATCCGGTGACGCATGCGTGATTTTCAGGGAAGTCTGGGAAATGGACATCACCTTTTGCTTTAAGAGCACATTTTCCCACCAGATCTGTTCATGTTTTGAGCATTGCTTTGTCACGTAATAAGTATGGACTGTTCCTTTTGAATTGTATCCAAATAGCGTTTTGACCAGCAACACGCGAAACTCCGCAACAAAGTAACAAATGCTCACGCGACGTTGGGGGAAGCTGTCACGGTGGTCACGGCGGACTATATGTTCATAGTAGAATTAAGTTTATGATACTCTCCTTTCCGTGTGTCAATTTTATTGCGGTTTGGATCATTAGAATTACACAACTTCCTTCTACTTGCCGTTTAATTCTCTCATTTTTTTTGTTTCGAAATGAAGATTTTGCGGCAGGTTGAAATCGTAATATTTATGCTACCATTTTTCGGTCAATCTAGATGCCTTTCCGTGGATCAATTTTGATGCGGTTTAAATCGTTGGAATTGCCACAATTTTTTCTACATGCCTTACAATTTGCCTACAAATCTGTTGCGAAATGACGATTTTGTGAAAGGTTGAAATGTTCACGGTAAAATAGAATTACTCGCTCTCCGTGGGTCAATTTTAATGCGGTTTAGATCGTTAGAACTGCAATAATTCATTCTACATACCATGTAATTCACTTTTAAATCTTTCTTTTTAGCAATGAAGATTTTGGGAAAGATTGAAATCTTAGTAATTGGTAGCGGGAAAGGGTGCCCCATTGGTTAACTCAATGTTCACTATAAAAAAAAAATTACTCGCCTCTCCGTGAGCCAATTTTAATGCAGTTTGTATCGTCAGAACCGCCACAAGTTCTTCTACATACGTCTTAATTTGCTTTCACATCAGATGAGAAAAAAAGATTTGGCGACAGGTTGAAGTCGTTATAATTGTTATGCCAATTCTTTTTGCTGAATCAATGCTATCTTTTGCTTAGTATTAAATGAAATCATCCGAAGCTACGCCTTTCCGTGGGTCAATTTTAATGCGGTTTGAATCGTTAGAACCGCCACAAGTTCCTCTACATGCTTCGCAATTTGCGTTTTGAATCTGTTAAGAAATGAAGATTTTGCGACAGGTTGAAATTGTTGTAATTTTTATGCCAATTTCTTTCGCAGAATCTATGCGCTTTTGGTTAGTATGAAATGAAATCATACGAAGCTACGCCTTTCCGTGGGTCAAATTTAATGCAGTGTAGATTGTAAGAATGGCCACAATTTCCTCTACATGCTTCTCAATTTGCTTCTTAAATCTTCTGCGAAATGAATATTTTGCAAAAGGTAGCGGTAAAAGTTGCCATAGTGAATTCAATGTTCACGGTAAAATGAATTACTCGCCTTCCCGTGGGTCAATTTTAATGCGGTTTAAATCATTAGTACCGCCAAAATTCATTCTACTTGCTAAATAATCAATTTTATAAGAAGGATTTGGCGATAGGTTGAAATATTGGTAATTTTCATGCCATCTTTAGTAGTGCGAAAAGTTGCCACAGTGATGGACTCAATGTTTACTGCAAAAATGTATGCTATCATTTGGTCAGTATGAAATGATATCATCAGAAGCTTTCCATGAGTCAATGCAGTTTGGATTGTTAGAACTGCCACAATTCCTTCTGCATGCTTAAAAATTGTTTTCAACTCTTTAGCGAAGGAAGATTCTGGGAAAGGTTGAAATCTTAGTAAGTTTTATGACATCTCTAGTAGTGGGAAAAGTTGCCGCAATGGTGGACTCAATGTATACGGCAACAATAGATTACTCGCCAGGTTTCAAATTCACAATTCGTTCTACTAGCCCTTTACTGCTATCTTAAACCTGTTAAAAAATGATTATTTTGCGACAAGTTGAAATTGTAGTAATCTTATATGCAATTAATCTTATGGTCAGAAAAAAAATGAAATCATCCGAAGCTTCGCGCTCGCTTCCTGGCCATGCCAGCATCATATTATCGCTATATAGAACGCATTATGTAAATATAGATATGTATTCCTCTATGCAAGCACATTTGACAATGAAATAACCATATAAATTCTTGCAAATCTCCATCATTAAGTATTTCTTACTAATTGGTTGACTAGATAATGAATTCTTTTTTTAAAACCAAACGTCCATGAGCTCTTACGTCAAAATGGTGGTGATCTCATGGGTTGATCTCCCTCCATGAGCGCAGCTCTAAAAATAAATGATTAGCAAATACTGTTGCTTATTTTTCATTTGGCATAGAGCACAAAGGGTCACAACAGAATTACTTCCACATAACTTTAGCATCGAAAAAGCTAGATAGAGCAAAACATGAGTCTAATAAATCAGCCACACATTGTATAGGCCGAATTATCTAGTAAAATGTCTAGGAATGAACCCCAAATTGTCAAAAGCTCCTGTTAAAAGGGTACTTTTGTTATTTCTTATGTATTCCTTATTCAGAAGAGCTTTCAGGCAAAATTAACTTTGTATTTTCGAATTGCCAAGTAAAAGCAGGACAGGGAAATTTGAGTCTAAGTAATTGCCCCCACATAGTCAAAATCTAACATACTGCTGAGAGGGTACTTTCGTGATATTTAATATAATATGAAATTTGTGTGGGCTAAATTGTTTAGTGAAAACAAGATAGAGCAAAAACTGCGTCCAACAACATAACCTCTCAATCTATCCTAAATGCATTTCCTTATTACATATACCGTAAATAGTTCCTACCATTATAATACTATGTACTTTGTATAAAACGAATTATCAACTAAAAGCAGGATAGAGGAAAAACTTAGTTAAAGAAATTAGTCACACCTTGTACAGGCTGAATCATCTAGTAAAATTGTATTAACCCAACATTTTCAAAACCTGACATCATGTTGAGGGGGTACATTTCATTGTAATTCCTCATTGGAAGAGCTTTCAGGCAATATATACATTGTATAGGCCAAAATCGCCAAATTGTCAAATAAATGCAGGGTAGAGGAAAAGCCGAGTTAAATGAATTAACCTCACATTGCCTATGGTAAAATTTCCAGCATTTTCACACTTTTAATGCCCCAGAATGGTCATCTGTATTAATCATAATTTCCCTGCTGCATGTTAAACCTTGTTATAGTAGAATATTGGGACCTCTAAATGTGTTCAGAAGTCCCCCACTACCTATAGACCATCAGCCTTAATATATCCACATATATACACCTATACACTAATGTAAAAAATACACACTAAATGTTTGGGAATGAAAGGGTCAATTTCAATGAAAACAACCCCGCCGCAGGCCAATCAAGAACGCATTACGACATGGCAAAATCGGAAAGGAAATTTTCGGCTATGGTCTATCTAATGTTTTATAGATAGTAGTTACAACTGAATAGGTTATTCTAATGTAGTTTTTCTCGTAGAATGCGAGAATGAACTCCGATTGGTGATTGAACAGACCCAAAAGGGAGAAATCTAGTTGGGTACAATTTTCAAATGGAGTGAACGAACGGTAAACAGCCTTGATAGTGCGGATTTTTACAATTCTCGCACAGTTCAGACTCTTCACTACAAAATAAATCCAGCGTGACTACTCGATTCGAAGTAGTTCCAACGCTAGACCATAGCCGAAAGTAGCTTGGTCCTCTGAGGGTACACTTTTTCCCGCATGTGAAAATAGTACATGCGTAGCGGCCGCTGCGCTGCCTACTGATTGCCCGGGGGGGCGACTCAGGTACAGAGGGGGCCGCACCCGTGTTACGTAATTCGCGGAGGTTGGGGTCTTCTTCAAGACCACCGCATGTCCGTGATTTTGTAAAAGAAGGGTACTTTTTTGTACCCAGGTACGAAGTACAGGGGGTGAAAATCCCCTTACAATATATACGCGGCTCTGACGCCTAGTGACTCCCGAAGTGACTTGGCTGCTGAATCTGTAGTTCAACAATATTGAGCCTTACTTATGCAACTGATTTTGTTATTGTTGATGTTTATGTCCGAACTACCGAGTCTGCTGCCGTTAAACAAGCAGAGAATTATAAAATCCAAAGTTAAAATACGTGTTCCCATTCATCCATAGTCAGTGTTTTGATAAAAGTAGAGGTGTTTTTTTACTGGAAAACTTCAGCGTTTTTGGAGTACGCAAGTATACTTGTACTTGCTTTCTCCTGTCCCATCCTCTCCGCGGGCCGTTCGATGTGGGGGCTGTCATATTGCATGATAATTAATGGCAAAGTTCTCGTTGGTGTTTTGGTATAAATTATTTTTTCCAGCATAATGTCATTAGTCTATGCCTTTTACGCCATCAGTTTATTTTTAAGTTGTTAAAAGCTGTTCATTTATTGTGTTTTTTAAAGATTTCTGTTGTCTCTTTGTGAAGCCCGTTTTGAGTGAGCTTTGCTTGACAACTGCTTCTTGCCAACAGTCTATCTTTATCTACGTGGGTTATTGCTTTGGTTGACAACCGCTCCTATGCTATGGCCGTGGGTTATTGCATTGCTTGACAACAGTTCCTATGCTATGGCCTTGGGTTATTGCTTTGCTTGACAACTGCTCCTATTCTATGGCTGTGGGTTATTGCTTTGCTTGACAACCGCTCCTATGCTAAGGCCGTGGGTTATTGCATTGCTTGACAACCGCTCCTATGCTATGGCCGTGGGTTATTGCTTTGGTTGACCACCGCTCCTATGCTATGGCTGTGGGTTATTGCTTTGCTTGACAACTGCTCCTATGCTATGGCCGTGGGTTATTGCTTTGCTTGACAACCGCTCCTATGCTATGGCTGTGGGTTATTGCTTTGCTTGACAACCGCTCCTATGCTATGGCCGTGGGTTATTGCATTGCTTGACAACCGCTCCTATGCTATGGCCTTGGGTTATTGCTTTGGTTGACCACCACTCCTATGCTATGGTTGTGGGTTATTGCATTGCTTGACAACCGCTCCTATGCTATGGCCGTGGCCGGTTATTGCTTTGCTTGACAACCGCTCCTATGCTATGGCCGGGGGATATTGCTTAGCTTGACAACCACTCCTATGCTATGGCCGTGGGTTATTGCTTTGCTTGACAACCGCTCCTATGTTATGGCCGTGGGTTATTGCTTTGCTTGACAACCGCTCCTATGCTATGGCCATGGGTTATTGCTTTGCTTGACAACCGCTCCTATGCTATGGCCGTGGGTTATTGCTTTGCTTGACAACCGCTCCTATGCTATGGCCGTGGGTTATTGCTTTGCTTGACAACCGCTCCTGTGCTATGGCCGTGGGTTATTGCTTTGCTTGACAACTGCTCCTATGCTATGGCCGTGGGTTATTGCTTTGCTTGACAATTGCTCCTATGCTATGGCCGTGGGTTATTGCTTTGCTTGACAACAGTTCCTATGCTATGGCTGTGGGTTATTGCTTTGCTTGACAACTGCTCCTATGCTATGGCCGTGGGTTATTGCTTTGCTTGACAACCGCTCCTATGCTATGGCCGTGGGTTATTGCATTGCTTGACAACTGCTCCTATGCTATGGCCGTGGGTTATTGCTTTGCTTGACAACTGCTCCTATGCTATGGCCGTGGGTTATTGCTTTGCTTGACAACTGCTCCTATGCTATGGCCGTGGGTTATTGCTTTGCTTGACAACCGCTCCTATGCTATGGCCGTTTTTTGTCGCACACAACTTGTATGTTAATCTAGGTCATCTTGACTGCTTGTCTTTGACACCTCATGTTATGGGTGTGGCTGAAATCTTTTATGCTTCTCAACAATTTGTTTGTCTAGTGTATCAGGTTACAAGTTGGTGACAGAATTGCCTAATTTCAGAATTGCTGATAATATGACTACTCACACCTTTTGGCATGTAGTTATTATTTCTAGAAGTGTATTACTATACGGTTTTCCATCAAGGCCTGAACTCTATTGAATGCCAACATACAAACACACTTAACCCAACAGGGTCTGATCTAAGAACTCTCCCGAGTTCTCTATTGTATAAAAAGGGGTGCTTTTTTGGCCAGAAATCAGTGCTTCAGAGGTATTTTAAAATTTTGATAACGAGCATATACACCCCCCTAAATACCTAAATGCTCCCCCCCCCCCCCTCCCCCAGGCCTGATTGTCAATGAAGTTCGGGCTGTTCGATGTGGGTGCTGTCATATTGCATGATAAAAAATGGCAAAGTTCTCGTTGGTGTCTTGGTATAAATTCTTTTTCCAGCATATTGTCATCAGTCTACACCTTTAACGCTATCAGTTTATTTTTAAGTTGTTAAAAGCTGTTCATTTATTGTGTTTTTTAAAGATTTCCGTTGTCTCTTTGTGAAGCCCGTTTTGAGTGAGCTTTGCTTGACAACTGCTTCTTGTCAGCAGTCTATCTTTATCTACGTGGGTTATTGCTTTGCTTGACAACTGCTCCTATGCTATGGCCGTGGGTTATTGCTTTGCTTGACAACCGCTCCTTTGCTATGGCCGTGGGTTATTGCTTTGCTTGACAACTGCTCCTATGCTATGGCCGTGGGTTATTGCTTTGCTTGACAACCGCTCCTATGCTATGGCTGTGGGTTATTGCTTTGCTTGACAACTGCTCCTATGCTATGGCCGTGGGTTATTGCTTTGCTTGACAACTGCTCCTATGCTATGGCCTTGGGTTATTGCTTTGCTTGACAACTGCTCCTATGTTATGGCCATGGGTTATTGCATTGCGTGACAACCGCTCCTATGCTATGGCCGTGGCTTATTGCTTTGCTTGACAACTGCTCCTATGCTATGGCCTTGGGTTATTGCTTTGCTTGACAACTGCTCCTATGCTATGGCCGTGGGTTATTGCTTTGCTTGAAAACCGCTCCTATGCTATGGCCGTGGGTTATTGCTTTGCTTGACAACTGCTCCTATGCTATGGCCGTGGGTTATTGCTTGACAACCGCTCCTATGCTATGGCCGTGGGTTATTGCTTTGCTTGACAACTGCTCCTATGCTATGGCCATGGGTTATTGCTTTGCTTGACAACAGTTCCTATGCTATGGCTGTAGGTTATTTGTTTGCTTGACAACTGCTCCTATGCTATGGCCGTGGGTTATTGCTTTGCTTGACAACCGCTCCTATGCTATGGCCGTGGGTTATTGCTTTGCTTGACAACTGCTCCTATGCTATGGCCGTGGGTTATTGCTTTGCTTGACAACTGCTCCTATGCTATGGCCGTGGGTTATTGCTTTGCTTGACAACTGCTCCTATGCTATGGCCGTGGGTTATTGCTTTGCTTGACAACCGCTCCTATGCTATGGCCGTGGGTTATTGCTTTGCTTGACAACTGCTCCTATGCTATGGCCGTGGGTTATTGCTTTGCTTGACAACTGCTCCTATGCTATGGCCGTGGGTTATTGCTTTGCTTGACAACCGCTCCTATGCTATGGCTGTGGGTTATTGCTTTGCTTGACAACTGCTATTCTATGGCCGTGGGTTATTGCTTTGCTTGACAACCGCTCCTATGCTATGACCGTGGGTTATTGCTTTGCTTGACAACCGCTCCTATTCTATGGCTGTGGGTTATTGCTTTGCTTGACAACTGCTCCTATGCTATGGCCGTGGGTTATTGCTTTGCTTGACAACCGCTCCTATGCTATGGCCGTTTTTTGTCGCACACAACTTGTATGTTAATCTAGGTCATCTTGACTGCTTGTCTTTGACACCTCATGTTATGGGTGTGGCTGAAATCTTTTATGCTGCTCAACAATTTGTTTGTCTAGTGTATCAGGTTACAAGTTGGTGACAGAATTGCCTAATTTCAGAATTGCTGATAATATGACTACTCACACCTTTTGGCATGTAGTTATTATTTCTAGAAGTGTATTACTATACGGTTTTCCATCAAGGCCTGAACTTTATTGAATGCCAACATACAAACACACTTAACCCAACAGGGTCTGATCTAAGAACTCTCCCGAGTTCTCTATTGTATAAAAAGGGGTGCTTTTTTGGCCAGAAATCAGTGCTTCAGAGGTATTTTAAAATTTTGATAACGAGCATATACACCCCCCTAAATACCTAAATGCTCCCCCCCCCCCCCCTCCCCCAGGCCTGATTGTCAATGAAGTCCCCCTGATAACAAAGAACCTGGGTTGTGAAGTGGGGGCGGTTGAAAACCTAGCCCAGGCATATGCATTTTCACTTATTTCAAATTTTCTCTCGTCGACGTTGCTATAATAGTGTAGCAGCAAAGGACCAGATTGTAGGATGAACCCTAACTGGCGGTAGAACAAGCAGCATCATACATCAAATGAAAGCTAAGAATCGCAGGATTCAGAAACTGTGTGATGCCGGAACCAAAAAGTTGTACAAGTGGAGATATCGCACTGTTACCATGGCAACCTTTTTGAAGTAGTCAAAACACAGAAAAAATACTCTTCAATTAAATTCTTGTTTGGTGGCTTTCTTACAAATATTTTTCATCCAAATTTGACTTGACAATTAATAAGGTCCTTGTCTAGTGAGAAAACGTAAAGTAAAGTGTTGAAGTGACCTCACATTTAGGGTTAATATGTAGAAACGGGTAAAAATGAACTATTTTTGGACTTTAAAGTTTTAATAAAAGTCAGAAACGAAGTTATTCAGGCAGGAATTAGATATATGTGAAAAGTAGTCACCATAAGCTTTCATTTGATGTATTATTAGACCCCCTCGCACATTTCTGTATGAAACAATTGGCTTCATACATAATAGCTGTAGTGATGGCTATATACAGCAAATTCACCTAATGACCATCTTATCATAGTTTTGCGGCTTATTATGCTTATTCATCATTCAAATCACTCATGACTGCTGATAAGGTCATTGCCTAGTGAAATCATTGAAGACAAATGTTTAAGTTTTGTGTTGTACTGAGTGACCCCACGTTTAGGGTAAATATGCAGAAACAGGAAAAACGTTGTATTTTTGGAATATTTTGTTTAAGTAAAGAAATATATGAGATTGAGCAGGCAAACAATAGATATGTTCATACAGTAGACACTGTGAGCGATCATTTAATTATTATTAGACCCCTTGCACATTTTTTCTATTGAAAAATATGGCGTCATACATGGTTGCAGTAGTAAGGGCTATATACAGCAACTTGGTAAAAACTCACCTAATGACCTACTCACTCTACTTTTGTTGTATCTTGGTTTTAATTCACATTCAAATTACTCTTGCCAATTAATTAGATCCTTGTCGAGGCTAAATACAAAAAAACGCAAAGATTAAACTAACGCAATCTTTTTCCGAATTTACAGTACCTGAGACCACAAGGGATTGAAATATTAGCCTTGAAAGAGGATACAGAGTTTCCTGCTTCAGTAACCATTCACTTTCAAGTCCCCATGCTGTGACACAACTTCGCTAGTCATTTGAAAAGGAGCAATGTGGTTCACGCCATCGCCACTCTTTTCCACAAACTTCTCAATCAATCATCGCCAATCGGTAGGATTAGTCAAATCATTTGAATGGGAATATGTATAGAATGCCCCTATCACATCTATCTATGCCAGGGCAGCACACATAAAGTACAGGAATTAAATATCGTCACCGTACCAAGACAGGCTCCTAAAGTAAGGTTGGCAGCATATATATGTCCATAGCTACCCAGGGAGGCTAGTAAAAGTAACTTAAATTGTTTGGTCAGTATATGGCACTGGGAATTAAACGAGTCAATATGTAGGCTTTTTGTTTAGTTCTTGTATTTCCTCTTCCGTCAATGCCCGGTCAAAGAATTTGAACTCGTCTAACCAGAAGTAACCACAATCCACAAAATACGTTCTATCGTTTCTTTTTCCAATGACGAAATCTTGTGTGTCGTGAGTGCACGGTGATGACTGTGTTGGTGGCCCAGAGGTGACCTGTTGACCATTCAGAAACAGGTAGAGGTTGTCCTGTGGTAGCCACTGGATGATAACCTGTACCATTGATGATCTCTGAATCGGGTACCTGACGTGCCAACTTGTACACCGTACTCTTATAGTAGGTCCCATGGTTACAAGAGAATGTCTGATATAGTTTACATGTAGGTAGTGCCTTGACTCAAAGCTGTTGAATAATGTGAACACAGCGAGGCCTGCTGAATTGAGTGCGTTTGCACCTGATGAAACAATGTACTCGCGATCTGGTCTTGCTGACTCGTACAAGTATATCCAAAATGACAAAACGTGACCATCGGTGCAACGATCAAGATTGCCAAAACACCAATGCTGCTGATTGCCAAAGTCAAGATGGTCGCCACCACGAGTGAATAACATTCCATTGCCCATGGGAGATCGTTCCCTAACACTTGCACCTTTGGTAATGACGAAGAGGCCCTTTATAAGGTCAATGACAGGTTGACTGACCTCAAAGTTGAAGTGAAGCTGTAATCCTGTAACAAAAGTTGACACATTACCTAAGTAAATATATATATATATATATATATATATATATATATATATATATATATATATATATATATATATATATATATATATATATATATATATACTGTAAAGTTCGAAATATTAGCGTGCTTAAATTTAACGAATTGATCTATTTTTCCATGTTAGCGAATCGTAATATTAGCGTCTGAACCATCTCAAAAGCGCCATCTGCCGACAGATATTCAAACTAGACCTGGTTTGATAAACGGTCAAAAGGTGGCGGTGATTTTGGCTGCCGTGAGGAGGCCTGTGCTGCTCTAAAGGCAGTATACTCGTTATTGTGATTCAATGATGTGTGCAATAAAAAGCCAATGGTCAATCACTTTTGTTAAGTTATGAAGTAACGAATGTGTGTAATCATGTTGGAGATAAGATGACGCATTAGTTTAGATTGTGCATAATGCAGATGGATTTTAGGGTGCCAATGTATTTGCATTATCTCTCTCTCTCTCTCTCTCTCTCTCTCTCTCTCTCTCTCTCTCTCTCTCTATATATATATATATATATATATATATATATATATATATATATATATATATATATATATATATATATATATATATATATATATATATATATATATACCAAGGAGTTTTATATTTCAATTGTATGTGTGAGGGAATGGCTATACTAGTATGTCTAGCACCTTTTGATCAATCTGCATTCATCCACAATACTACAGCAGAGTTGGTGTTGAAAATAGATACATGAAAAAAGAAAATGCATAAAAATAACAACATACCTTTGTTTAGAGCTTTCGGTGCTTGAGAGGTTGATTCATACAATGTCCATTCTGTTGGCAGCAATAGATCTACGGCTCCCCCTCCTACTTGTAGCAAACACTCATTCTGTGATCTGCTCACTGCGCGAGTGGCGAATTTCGAACACACGGTACTCCTACGGCTACACTGTCGTGCACAGCTAAGGACACTGTTGGTAAAAAGTTTCTGTGTGGTGGAGTTTTGAAGCAGTGTTCCCTTGATGGCTGTATACGAATTTGTTTGGAGATTTGAGGCACTGGATTTACCATAAATGGCAATACCCACAGCTAAGAGGAAGTATGGAATTAGCCTCATATTTTACCGTCCGTTCTTATAGGTCTAATTTAATGACTTTAGTTTCTGTGTCCAGGTACGTAAATGCATTAAATCTTCCTCATAAGATTACATTTAGGTATGACGTTTTGTACTAACAGCAGTAATACTAATGCTAATAATAATAATAATAATAATAATGATAACAATATATGTTACGTCACCTTATCCAATCAAACCATTAAGAAGTACTTTAGGTAGCAATCAATTAAGAATTGTTCATACTTCAAGAGGTACCAGCTAAAATAAGTATGGCACGGTCTAATGGTTTGTTTTCATGCTTTACACTGTACGTTTCCTCGATAGTGATGAAAATATTTCATAAAGTTTTGAAGTTACTAAATGGTCTGATGTGCCTTTAAGCAATGGAAAATATTTTCCTGGAGGCGGTTTCCATATGCTGCTGGCTGATGCACTAAGCTATTGTTTTGATATATTGTAGCTAGATCAACTTCTGGTGCAGAATATGTTCAACAGAGTGTTCTTGGTTCTGGTCGCACATACAAAGTGATTTTTTACTCTATGGTTATGCCACCTGATGAAACCCTGGCATGGACAAGCCAACACCCTTAAATAGGGATTGTTAGAGTATCTTCGGGGGATCCGCCGTGGCCTATAGTGGTTACGACAACTGGCTCCCAAGCATGAATTTGCAGGCACGAGTCTCCGCTGGGTCTTTAAAATAGCGGGTTGGCCTGCTCCCTTTATAAATGTGCGGTGTTGTGAAGGACTGTCTATGATCCTTCTGCAACTGAAAGACCCCTTGGAACTACTCTTGAAGAGAATAGAATTTCTTCAATATTCCGGGTTTCTATCTCATCGCGATATGACCTAAGCTCTTGAAAGCAATGTAAAGCCCCCAAACCTTCCTTCTTTGTAGTTTCTGGGTTGCCACTTGCACGAGGGCAGCCTCCTTGGCCCAGTGGTGGTGATGCCTGGCTCCTTAGTGGGTAGACATTGGTACAGGTCTCTGATGGATCCTTATTAGCAGGTTGTCATGATCGCTGTACAATGTGCGGCGTTGGAGAGGACCTATATGGTCCCTTTGCAATTGGACGCACCTTTTGAAATTCAAAAAGGTAACGGAATTTCTTCCGGGCTCCAGTTTTCTATTTCCATGTGATATGACCTAAGCTGTTTAAAGCGATGCAAATTCTAAGAGATAAGCATATCTGTGCTGCACACTCACAAACGTCGTGTTTTAGACATGCCCTAAAATGATTCATAGGGAAACATCTATTAGTCACGTGTTTAATGCACTGCTAAAGCTGGTCCACCTTATGGGTACACTGCTACTTATATATATAACTGTTCAATAGACTTTTGATGAAGACAGAATTCAAATGTACTCAACTATTTGCCCAGCTTTGCTGTGTATGAGTGTTTTTATTGACTCAATCAGGGTTAAGTGTTGTACTAGCGTGGTGTTGCCATTTAAGCGCAATTTGTGTTGCTGTTTGTATAAACAGGTGCTCAATGTAATTAGTGCTCTATGCTGTTCATGAAGGCCACTCTAAGGAATACCAATAGCACCTTACGGTACTCAGGGGCATATAGAGTTTTACACACACGGCCGTCTCAAGAATACACTAGGGCATGTTCTAAAGGCGTGGTACAGAAACACTGTGTGGCTTAATACGTATACAGCACTAAAAGCCTTATTGACTGTTCGGCCCAGCCCACTAGCCTTCAGGCCTATGGCAAATCCTCATAACACCCTGGTAAACTATAAGGCATCGAATATTGCTCGTGAATAAAAACAGACCTCTGGGTTTAAATGATCATGCACTTCAATGAAACAACATTATAACTTAACTGGCAGGCCATACCAGCGGACCGGTGGCAATGTAAACATCACTAGGCAAGCCTGGGCCAATGTAAACTGAGTAGGAAGCATCATGAACATATAACGTGGTCACATGGTACATTTATATTATCTAAGGCATTCTGATTGGAGGAGACAGCTGAAGCAATAATAAATACATTTAATTCCTGTATCATTCGATGCCAGCGCCTGGTTGTACAAACACCCATGGATATCATGTCAAAAAAATTAGGCAAGCACATCTTTGACCCGACGTAGGTTGCGAACCAAAGATACAACTGAACGCAGCTTTGATTTGCAGGCTACGAGGTGCTGGCTTATTGTTGACAGGTCATCCAAAGGTGTTCGTACAGCCAGTCTCTGGCAGACGTCCGATCGACTGGTGTAGGAATTGAATGTCTGTATTTCATGTATGTGTACTTCTTCCGTGGAGGGGCAGTTTCCTTACAAATACACTTGTTTCAACCACGAGTATATTATGGTTGCACCAGTAGACCTGCGACAGAAACAGGTTGATGTTTCGATTTCAAGTTTTCATACCATAGATTTTGAGTGTTAACCTTATTATTGTGTATGGTATAAAGTTATTATGTGTTTGTAAAATGATGTTTTTCTATTTGAAAGAAATGTTATATAGCGTATGATTCTGGGTATGATGCGCTGTCAATAGAGAATAATTCATTAAACATACAATACAATACAATACAATACAATACAGTACAATACAAAGAAAAGTGGTAGACCAATGGCATGCCTGTATCCACCATTTCACCAGGGGTCATCCATGTACCTTACAAAATGCATGATTAGTGCATGGTAGTTGTGTGGCACTGCCTTGGCTATGTGGTCAGAACGTGGTAGTTATTTGACACTGCCAAGGCTATGGGGTCAGAACGTGGTAGTTATGTGGCACTCCAACTGGCTATGTGGTCAGAACGTGGTAGTTATGTGGCACTGCCTAAGCTATGTGGTCAGAACGTGGTAGTCATGTGGCACTCCAACTGGCTATGTGGTCAGAACGTGGTAGTTATGTGGCACTGCCTAAGCTATGGGGTCAGAACATGGTAGTGGTGTGGCACTGCCTTGGCTATGTGGTCAGAACGTGGTAGTTATGTGGCTCTGCCTAATCTATGTGGTCAGAACGTGGTAGTTATGTGGCACTACCTAAGCTATGGGGTCAGAACGTGGTAGTTATGTGGCACTGCCTTGGCTATGTGATCAGAACGTGGTAGTTATGTGGCACTGCCTAAGCTTTGTGGTCAGAACGTGGTAATAATGTGGCACTGCCTAAGCTATGGGGTCAGAACGTGGTAGTTATGTGGCACTGCCTTGGCTATGTGGTCAGAATGTGGTAGTTATGTGGCTCTGCCTAGGGTATGGGGTTAGAACGTGGTAGTCATGTGGCTCTGCCAAGGGTATGGGGTTTGAACGTGGTAGTTATCTGGCACTGCCTTGGCTATGTGGTCAGAACGTGGTAGTTATGTGGCACTGCCTTGGCTATGTGGTCAGAACGTGGTAGTTATGTGGCTCTGCCTAGGGTATGGGGTTAGAACGTGGTAGTCATGTGGCTCTGCCTAGGGTATGGGGTTTGAACGTGGTAGTTATGTGGCACTGCCTAAGCTTTGTGGTCAGAACGTGGTAATAATGTGGCACTGCCTAAGCTATGGGGTCAGAACGTGGTAGTTATGTGGCACTGCCTTGGCTATGTGGTCAGAATGTGGTAGTTATGTGGCTCTGCCTAGGGTATGGGGTTAGAACGTGGTAGTCATGTGGCTCTGCCTAGGGTATGGGGTTTGAACGTGGTAGTTATCTGGCACTGCCTTGGCTATGTGGTCAGAACGTGGTAGTTATGTGGCACTGCCTTGGCTATGTGGTCAGAACGTGGTAGTTATGTGGCTCTGCCTAGGGTATGGGGTTAGAACGTGGTAGTCATGTGGCTCTGCCTAGGGTATGGGGTTAGAACGTGGTAGTTATGTGGCACTGCCTAGACTATGTGGTCAGAACGTGGTAGTTATGTGGCTCTGCCTAGGCTATGGGGTTAGAACATGGTAGTTATCTGGCTCTGCCTAGGGTATGGGGTTAGAACGTGGTAGTTATGTGGCACTGCCTAGACTATGTGGTCAGAACATGGTAGTAGTGTGGCACTGCCTTGGCTATGTGGTAACGAACCTTGGTGGTTATCTGGCACTGCAGGGGCTATGTGGTAAGTTTGTGTTAGCTATGCAGCACTGCCTATGCTATGTGGTAAGTATGTGGTAAGTACATGATAGTCTCTAGGTTATAGACCAATCACTAAACACACTTTTACTGCAGACAAATAACTACTTTTAGCCATTTATGTAGCACCTGATCCATGTTTTAGGAAGGAAATTTGCTATGGGATTATCAGCTTTACATGTGATTAGCGATTGGTAATCTGGTGATTATGGAAAAAGAAATTCAAGCATGTATATATTGTCCTGTAGCAACGCAACTATGGAAGAATGTGGAAGGTTTGGATCAAACACTCAATCAAGAAAAAACACTTATTCAAATTGTCATTCTTCTTGCAGAATTTGATGGAAGTCCAGTGATAAATGAAATAATGTTGACAGGAAGAGTTAACGCACACACGGATAAACACACGTATATACAAGAATACAGACATATACACACGTACGTACGTGCATACATACAGAAATACAGACATATACACACACGTACGTACATATATATAAAAATACATACATACACACACTTACGTACGTACATATATGCAAAACAAATACACATACATATATACATGCATACGTTCAGATTATTGGGTTGAAGTTAATTATAACGGAGAGGTGTTGTGAATAATCTATTGTACGTGTTACCAACTAGTTCCAGATTATTTGATACTTTTCAGGCCACTACCTTATTTGGTCTGTACGTTTTGTTTTTGTTGTTTTTTGGAAGTATTTCCAGGTTACGTTCTCATCAAAAATCATCCACATGCTCCTACTATGTTTTTTAACCCTGTGTTCACATTTTTTTGTGTATATATTTAATGTTTTACACTTTTTTTCTTATTCAATTGTGCGACGGGTCTCCAGAGAAATTCAGTAGAGTTAAGCATATGCAATGGTAGAAGATAATCTTTAACTCTTAACTCTATTTTGGGTACGATAATCTTTTCAGTGG
>OZ012699.1:544224-569224 GCA_963942565.1 Maea johnstoni
GGTTAGATTGGTTTCCAATACGGGAGTGGCAATTGTAAATCACTATGCATCATATACACATACATGTTTACCACTTTTCCGCCAGGCTGAGCCCGGTGAATGTCACATGTTATCCATTGAGACACTGGTGTATGTATCACCATGACACCAGCGGGGTGAATGACACATAATATTTATAACCTAATCTATATATGAACTTGCTCTTTTACGAAGAACTCAAATCCACTGCTGTTACTAGTTTAATTGTTGATAATAATTGGATAATGACGAGCTGTTTTGTCTGCAGTCAGACACGATCAGGCAATTACGAGTATACCAGTAAACAACGCTAGCATTTGTCGGGTACTCTTAACGTTTTTTCATAATTCTACTAACCTTGGTGTTTATAGCACAGTCCGTGTACCTTGCGTAAGTGAGTATTTGCTGAAGGGACAGGTATAACGCCAGTTGATACACCAGCACATCCTATTTACCTTAACTCTTTAAACGGACGTGCTTTTTAAATTTGAGTTCAGCATTGATTCAGAAATCCGTTGCCAAGTATTTGAACTAAGCATGAATTATAGCTCATTTGTTTTTTTTTGCTAAAAAGATCAAAATGTTTGAGGGTGACGTCAGCAATGGCGGACCACGGAAGCCCTGAGGATAGCGCTGCGAGTTTTTGTGTTTATACGGGATTCATCGACGAAGGTATCGAAAGATACCTGTGGCATCTCGAGGATGAACCGAAGAAGGAAGTCGCCGAGTGTCTCCTTGGTGAATTCTCCTTCGAGGAGCTAGACTTGGCGAGGGGAAAACTTTTCGACCGAGCAGTTGAGTATGAAAATGGCCGTAACAGAGGTGAATCAGACCGCGACGATCGACCCCCGAACGATGGAGGAGAGAGAGCAGCGTCAAACCCTTTCATCCTAATTAAGAGGAGAGCTATCTTCAGAGTAGCATTCGACCTATGCGAAATATACCTCTTTTTGATTGGTAAAGCGAAAGCGTTTCCGACCAATATGCTGAGAAGGCAAACTATGGGTCCCTCTGAGTGTCTACTGGCGAACGCAATAGATCAACTTGAAATGATTCCCGAGCGTAGCGTTAATGCGTCTACTACTAGCGATAATGCGATTGATCAAGATATTATCGCTAATGATCCTCATACGCCACAAATACCCACGATAATTATAAAAGACACTAATAACGAAACAGTGATAGTGGCAGACCAGTCAGGTATACACCAGAATGGCAACCATGATGATGAATATGATGATGGGAAAAGTGGTTTTTGGGACGTAAATGAGACAGTGGACTTAATGGAAAAAACGTCATACACTAGATTACTATGTGACCCTGATACTGTGGTATCTCACAGGAAGATCGACAGGATAAATAAAGCGGACGAAGGGCTCAGTTTTGTCCTATTCTCTGAACCCAAGATGACCCCTAAAGCTAACACTACATGTACTAAGATACAACGCTCATCCCCTGGGGACGAGCACGAGAGCGAGCCATACCGACCCGGTGACTATACAACCAATCGGGACCTGTCGACTGCGATGCGGTCAAGAGACGTTGGCCGGCTTGAATACTTCTTTGTCCCTGCACCGCGCGAAAAGACGAAACAACCCGGCTGCCCTAAGAAACACCGTACATGTGATAAGAAGGAGTCCAAATCTACCTCAGGTGATAGTCAATCGTCATTCCTGAAGGAACTCGACGAATTGCACGATAGAGTGATCGCTAGTACTCCTAAAATCGCACCAAAGGATCTCACTCGAACAGAGGCTCCGGAGATAGCGAAACAAACACTTGAAAAGCCGACCACTCTAAGCAACAAGCCTGGAGTCAATATGGCTACACAAACGCAACCCAACGTGATTCCAGACTGTCCCGTACTAAAATCCGAATTCGACAGCCAGATGGAATCGGTAGATCGCTCACTTACTGACCATGAGAGGCGTGTGCGTTCCAACGAAATCTGGAGAACGAGGAACGAGCGGAAAGTCGACAGGATAGACGCAGAGTACCACCATCAGATGAAGGTACTGTGTGAATCCAACAAGGGAATGGTCGGTGATATAAAAACATTAAGAGAATCGGTGAGTGACATAAAAGAATCGAACAGTGTGATGGCGAATGATTTGATAACTCTGAAGAATGTGGTCGACGAAATGAAAGAGAAGATGGAAAGATGTGTATGCACGGAGCGTGTTGAACAGATCCCAAGTAGCGGCGACGACACTCCCGGATGTAAACGTACGAGAAAGGAGTACAATACATCTCGTTCTCTGAGACGTACAATGACCAGAACCGTGAGTACTCCGATTAAAAAGGATACGATGCCAACTAAGAGGGCGACTAGAAAGAAAGGAGAGAACATTTATCGAAGCCTTATGAGAGTCGCGAAAAAGGTCATCTCACCTCAGAACTGGCAAACGAAACAGCCTAAGAGCACTAATATGGCCGAAAACACTACACCAATCCAGCTTCGCACGTCACCCGAATTAGTGAGGGACTCACCCCCAATCGACGCCCTCGACCTGAGGACATCGAATGGTAGGGAGACTGGTATGATAGGTGTGGGATCCCCAAACTATGGTACCCCATTTCCTGGTGTACAGCGGAGCAAACCGATGGATGTTTCATGGGCAGACGAAGACAATGAAGATACACAGGCTATCGAATTCTATTTGTCAACTGTTAAGAACGGCGACGAGGACCAGACCAATCCTCAACCGACCCAACAGCAGGCAGTATCAGAATACACACATGATGCCCTAAAAGATGGACAATCGAAGATGCCTCCTATGAAGCAAGTCGAATCGCAGACAGCCAAAGAATCAGTGCCGACATCCCGATCTGGCACTTCCGTTGCGGAGAGTGTTAGGGATAGAATCTCTTCTAACAGATACGAGAACACCAAATCACGCGAAGACTCTTTGAAAAATGTCGAGGTTGGTAGGAGTACAACGCCTGTAGAGAACAGACCAAGCCAACGTGACGCTGAAACCAGCAGACTCCCTCTCAAGAAACCTGCCTGGGGTCAGAAAGATGATGCGATCGCACCCATCCCATCACAGAATAGCAAACCAGCACAGGATCCCCGTGTACCGAAACCTAGTGCAGCTCCGCAAAAACATACCTCAAATGCGCAGGGCAGTCCACCTGATAACCGAGTAAGACATGCATCTCGTGGGAGCCTAGTAAAAGTTGTGGGGAAAAACGGTTGGACTACTGTAATGAGAGTACCCGGAAAGTCAGGGCTTAAACCCCTCCAAGCTGGAAACATGCGTCCGAAGAAGGACATTTTCGTTAGGGGCCTAGCAGCTACGATTTACGATAGTAAAGAGGAAATGGAGGAAGCAGTTCGGGAATATTGTGAAGAAAGAGGTGTAGGAATTTTCTACATGCGGATAATGCCGCTCCAACCAGGTTCGGACGTGGCAAACTGCAAAATCGGCGTTGCAGAAGAGGATGCTGATACTGTGATGGATGACGACTTTTGGCCTAAAAAGGTCACTGTGCGTGAGTGGCGTTTCAATCCGAAAGATATCCCACAATTTGGGATGGCACCGGACAGGAAGGAGGACTTTTAGTGTACCTGTCCAATTTATGAACATGCTCCGGTCGAATACCCCTGACACCACTAGATGACAGAAAGTCCACACAACAGAAAACCCTATATGCTGTGTACCACTCTCTTATATTTCGTTTATCTATCACAGGTCCTCCCACCTAACCGTACCTGCGATTGCGGCCTATGCAATTGGTACGATCCAACCAGATATATGCCCTATAGGATGGATGATGAACTTAGTATGATGATGATGATGTCGACACTACCCGATATCCATGATACGTGGGATCCCCAATCCATGTCCTGCGATACGTACCCAACGTCTATGAGATACAGTTATGCGGCGACCCCACCCACATACGGTCCATGTACCACCTCGCCGAGTGGATGCACGACGAATGAAGATATAGCCGATCAACGCTACGAGGGGAGTTATATTTATTTTCCCACCCTGTATATATATGCTAAGAACAATCATACTATTCCTACTCCTTACATTTACCCTTTGAAAATGTGTTCGCTCATATTCCGTTGGGTGGGGCACCACCCTTTCGTACCGTCAGAATCGGCCAATTGTATATACTGTGCTAGCCGACCTGACATTCGGTCAGATGCAAATATCTTAATGGCTCGCATAGATAATATATTGATAATTTATGCCTTGTATACTCCCGTACTTGCACCATATTCTTATTATCTCCAGAGTAAAGAATGGACGAGTCTGGGAGACCCTGGAGGACACCTAGGAGCCGGATGTATCCCCACTACGCGGTATTCGACTACCATCCATACCGAGTGCGGAGACTGGACTACACTCACCTGTCCAACCCGACACCTTTTGGCGAATTGCGGAACTATGTGGAGGACTACTTCGGCACCCCATTGTGGCCATATCCAGGCGAACCCTTTAGACTGTCCGATATATAATACTCGGAGAAACTTTATGTGTATACCTTTTCATATGATACACACCCCCGATGTGAACTATGGTAAAATCTACATAACATACCGGCATGAACAATTTCGTATGGACTTGATCTATGCGCGTGTCAACCTGATGCGCCTATCGACACTGACTATGTATGATATATATGACCATAGCAGTAATTCCGAACTACTGCTCCTCGATATGACTTTGGTTTACACAAACTACCATCTCACGTGTAAGCCTCTCGCCTTAGCTTCGGACTTTGGTGAGTTCTATGTAGCAACCCGTTATCAAGACATTCTAGAACAATTCAGTTGTATGAGACACCTGATATGCGGACAACCCCTGACACAACATGAACTGTACAAACCTTCCTATATACACATGGAATAGTAGAGGTCTCCTATCGGCGGTACCGTATCTTAGGCATTTGTGTAAAAAACCTAGCTTCATTCTCCTAACCGAACACTGGCTGCACGCGAACCGAATTAAATATTTGAGAGAAATCAGCCAAGATTATGAATTTTTTGGTCGCGCAAGCAGACTCTCTAGCGCGGAATGCTATGGAACCACGCGCGGTCAAGGCGGTGTTGCTGTGTTGTGGCACAAATCTTTTGCTGGTGTTACTCCTATTAGAGAGATCCTACATGACAGGATATGTGGAGTCCGGATACAGACCCCACCGGGTGCTGTCATTATTCTTCTATGTGTATATATGCCCGCTGCTGGGTGTAGTGAAGACTATGAGACTATTATTGATGAGTTATGTGCTATTATTGATAACCTGGAGACAGGTAGTGTGTGCATTGTGGGAGGTGATCTGAATGGTGACCTAGGGTCTTTGGGAGGTCCTAGATCACTCAAGCCACCGAATAGAAATGGCATTAAATTGAATCACTTTATTACTAAGTATGGGTTTGTCGCATCTAACCTCCGTATCGATGCGTCCGGCCCTATTGATACTTTCCATGGGCCTTATAGCTCGTCGTGTCTTGATTATATATTGATCCCCATAAGCATGGCTGATAATTTTAAGTCATGCTGTACACACGATGAACATCCCCTAAATACGTCGGATCACCTCCCAGTTGAGTTAATTCTGGATGTTGATACTATGCCACAGATATGTTGCGATGCCCCGTCCCAGGGTAGGGTTCGTTGGGATAAAATTCCGACCCCTCAGCTAAATAGCATATACACTGTACCCGTAGATGATGTATGTAGAAAAATTATGTCGGATTATGAGAACCACATACCGACATGTGATTTAATCGATCAGGTATTACAAACCGTGACAGAAATTATGAAGAAATCAGAGAGTTCTCTCCCTAGAAGACGCTTTAAAAAACATCAGAAACCCTTCTGGTGCCCCGATCTTGATATTTTGAAAAAACAAAAGATTAAGTGTTATAGGGACTGGTGTCTAGCGGGAAAACCTCGTGATACTAATAACCATCTACGTATCTTAAACGCTCAAGCAAAAAAGAACTTTGCGAAAAAACTTAATGAGCTTAGTAAATCATATGAAAACGAGAAGATTGAAAATGCGATTCGGACCAGTGAGTTAGATATTAACCAGTTCTGGCGTTTACTCAAGAGAGAAAGGGACGGTGGAAAAGTTAAGCTATCGGCTATAAAAAACAAGCAGAATAAGGTGGTTCATGATATTGATCATATTTTAGAGGTTTGGAGAGAACATTTTAGTGATCTTAGTTCCCCCAAGTTCTCTGAACGTTTCGACGATGATCATTTCTCCAAGGTCACCGCGGATATTAAACGATATCTTGAACTCTCAGACAATGACCAGTTTACCGATACCCCTTTCTCTCGTGAGGAAATTAGGAAAGGGATTGACAAACTCAACTCAAACAAAGCCCCAGGTTTTGATAGCGTGACCAAAGAAAATTTGAAAGCCGCCGGTCCTACCCTCATAGATGTCCTCCTTATGGTTTTTAATTGGATCCTTGTGTTAGAATATGTACCCCTCTGTTTTCGAAAGGGTATTCAAGTACCCCTTTATAAGGGAAAGAACTCCTCGACACTTGATACAAACAACTACAGGGGTATTACCCTACTCAGTACCTATAACAAACTCTTCGAAGTTATTCTATGGGGAAGGATGGCCAAGTGGTGGGAAGATACTAATGTAATATCACGCCTACAAGGGGCATGCAGGCGAGGGTACTCCTGTCTCCACACTGCTTTCATGCTCCAAGAATCAGTTGCGACATTGCTTGAGGATAACCCTAAAGTTTTTGTGGTATACCTAGATGTCCGTAAAGCATTTGATAGTGTGTGGATTGATGGGTTGTTCCATCGTCTGTATGCCCTGGGGATAACCGGAAAAACTTGGAGGATACTATACAGGACATATGTTGATTTCAAATGCAGGGCGCGGGTGAACCAGAAAGTGTCTGAGTGGTACCCAATGTCCTGTGGAATACATCAGGGCGGGTACCTCTCACTTTTAAAATATATCACCTTTATTGACTCCCTCATAAGAGAGCTTGAAGCCTCTGGTGCGTGTGCCACTTTGCATGGTCTCCATGTCTCCCCACTCGGCTATGCTGACGATATTGCCTCTGCTAGTACGTCCAAATCAAAAGTTGACACAGTATTGAAAATTGCAGATATGCATAGCCGTGTGTGGAGATATGAATTCAATGCAAAGAAGAGTGCGATTCTAGTGTATGGTGAGACCTCGAATTCTTATGAGAGAGACTCCCAACACAGAATGTATCTCCTAGGTAACGAAAGAGTTAAGGAAAGTACCGAATATGACCACGTGGGCCTTAAAGCATGCACCAGTGGTGATTCATCGAACAGGACGCTTGAAAAAATTAAAAAAGGCAGAAAAACTCTCAATGCTGCGTCAGGTATCGGACTTAAAAAAGGGGGGCTACCAATGAAAGTATGTAGTTTCCTGTTTTGGTCTTTGATTGTACCGATAGTGACATTCGCCTCAGAATTGTGGGTTCTTAAAGATAATGACGTCAAACTTTTAGAAGAATTCCAGAGGTATGCCGGGAAACGTGTCCAACGGTTCCCTTATTTTACCCCGAACGAGACCTCGTATGCTGGTTTAGGCTGGATGCGATTAGAAATCTTTATAGCGGCAAAAAAGCTTATATTTATTAGGACAATTGCTATCATGAAGGATGCCAGCCCAGTAAAACAGATTCTTGTTAGGAGATGTAATGATTTCATTAGAGATGTGAATACAGGCATCCGTAACCCCCATGATAGTCCGACCTTTAATATTCTCAAGATGGCCATATGTTTCAACATACTAAATGAAGTTGTGCGAATGGTAAATGGGCTTGCTTTTTATAGCAAATTACAGTGGAAGAGGATAGTATGGAAGAAAGCCTGGTCCTTTGAAGATGATGATTGGTCCTACCGAGCGAGATTCAGGAAGTACACGGTTTCCATTGATAAAACAATGGGAGCAGCGAACTACCTAGTATGGTGGCACATCTCTGATCTGTTCCCAAAACTCATGAGGATGTGTGAGGTAATGGCTAGAATTGTGTGTAGAAACAGTATGCTCAAGAGCGACGACTATCGAATCAGAACGGGAAACGTCGCTGATACAAAATGTACCCTATGTGACAATTTTGAAGTGGAGGATATGAAACATATGATTTTGCACTGTTCATTTCATGAGAATACCAGGAATGCCATGTTCAATGATATAAGCCGGATATGTCCTAACCTCTTTGACATTGACCCAGATATCCTACGTATTGTTCTTGGTAAAAGTGTCCCAGGAATAGACCAAGATATATTGTGTAATGTATGGATTTGTGCTGGGAAGGCTATAAGTTCGATGTACTATAGTATCCTCTCCAATAGAGATGGAGTTGGGTGAAGTGACGCTCTTTTGACAACCCCAGTAATACTATTTTAATATACTGGCGTTGCCAGATCAGTGTCGCTTTCTCATGCGCCGACTGTTGCCCTCTTGACCGCTCACTCCATTCATGTTCTTCTAAAGAGCAACATAACACCGGAGCTCACCTGGTGCCACCCCTTCTTTTATCTCATGTCTCGTAAAATTAGTTATCTCAAGACATTACATATTTTTTTGGTGTGGCAGTATGCGTCTGTTTAACCTTCGCAAGTGTTTAATTAACAATTTAGAAAAGCGATACTCTCCCAAAAGACCCAGTAGTACTACCTACCTGTGTAGGACTCCCTGTATAGAGCGACGCTTTTCTATGAGCAGGTATCCCCCGGTATTATTTTTTCTGGGATACTGTAGCTCCGTTCTAATATTTTGTGTTTTCTAGTTGTATTTTGTGTTCGGGTTCGTTGAACCCTTTTCGTTAACCCTTTTTTGTTAACTTAACCTTTTTGATGTTAAATGATATACCCAGTTCTCATACTAAGATTTAAAAGTAATACGTTCCTTTTTCCTATATGTAATTTCGTAGTATATTTATTGCATTTATGTTCGTTGTTTTTGTAACACGCGTGTCATGTTTTGTAACTTTTGTTACAGTCAATAAATATACGATACGATACGATACTGTATGAAACAAGAATATTCAATCAAGTTTCAGAGTTTACTTTTGAATAAATGAGGTCAATATGCTGTACGGAGTTAAGTTTCTTGATTGCGAAGTGCGAATTTTCTTTTATTTATCCCATCTTTTTGAATATATTCAATTCAGTAATCACTCAGATTTCTTCTGATGACATAGTAATCCAAGCACTGCCAAAATATGATTCTGACTTACGAACGCCCCAATCTTTTCCGCAATTGTCTTTTCCTTATTAATATCAATACCAGATACAATAAACACTACTTTAGTATTCTCGATATGGACACGCACTGCAAACGTATAGGTTGTATCTGGGACAGCGGTCCTGACTGTTAATTTAATTTTCTCACTAACAATTGGGTACCCACTGTAGAGTAAGAATTATTTGACTCGAGACACAAAGTGCTGGTTTGAAGGAGGTTGTTTTTAAGACGAGTCTGGTTAACATTTCCAATTCTTTTTGTGCACAATTTTACTTTTATTTCTGTGTGAGGTGTTAGTTGGTTGATTAATTTTGTATTACGAGTTTAATAAAGCATCAAGTTCAGTACACGCATCCTATATATTGTGTATATAGCTCTCCTCGCCTTCCGTATAGTAGGAGTGCTTTGGATGTATTTATTTATGTTATGATCTGCGTATCCATGCGGAAAAGTCAATAAAGTACAATACAACAACACAGTACAATGAACCATTAAGCAATTAGGTTAGATTGGTTTCCAATACGGGAGTGGCAATTGTAAATCACTATGCATCATATACACATACATGTTTACCACTTTTCCGCCAGGCTGAGCCCGGTGAATGTCACATGTTATCCATTGAGACACTGGTGTATGTATCACCATGACACCAGCGGGGTGAATGACACATAATATTTATAACCTAATCTATATATGAACTTGCTCTTTTACGAAGAACTCAAATCCACTGCTGTTACTAGTTTAATTGTTGATAATAATTGGATAATGACGAGCTGTTTTGTCTGCAGTCAGACACGATCAGGCAATTACGAGTATACCAGTAAACAACGCTAGCATTTGTCGGGTACTCTTAACGTTTTTTCATAATTCTACTAACCTTGGTGTTTATAGCACAGTCCGTGTACCTTGCGTAAGTGAGTATTTGCTGAAGGGACAGGTATAACGCCAGTTGATACACCAGCACATCCTATTTACCTTAACTCTTTAAACGGACGTGCTTTTTAAATTTGAGTTCAGCATTGATTCAGAAATCCGTTGCCAAGTATTTGAACTAAGCATGAATTATAGCTCATTTGTTTTTTTTTGCTAAAAAGATCAAAATGATATATATAATGATACCGCAATGATAAAGTTTTCAGTATATAGTTTATGGCAGTAAGCATTCTTGTATGGCTTTTGATCATTTGATCATTCATATCATCGATTGTTCTGAGGTATGACAGGAAGGAATTGTTTTAAGCACCATAGACAGCCCTTCTCAATGCCTCACATTTATATAGCGACTAGGCCAACCTGCTTATGGGGATCTAGCGGAAACTCGAACTTGCGACATATATTGGGAGGTAGGCAGCATAACTACTAGGCCACAATGGATCGTTCTATCAGCCTTATTTCCTACTAGTTTCTGCCATGCAGCTAAAAATTGAAATCATCATTTCGAAATATTTTATCCTTATGCGATGGAACAGAAATGTCAACCTTTGTTTTGTTTACCAAGCTTTTCCGTTATGTTTAGGCAATGGCATTAAGTTCTCCAATATGTGTGCTCACACTAGATGCAAAAACACACGTGGTGACATTCATGAAAAGGTTACACCTGTCATTTTATTTCTCAATAGACCACTTTAACTAATCAATGAACATCGTGTGGTTCTTTCAGCGATGCATTTTATTGCATTCTAAGCAGAACGCGTCACACCATTGGAGATGAAAAAACTTTTATTAACTAAGAGTCCTGTCTGAAACAAGCAAGTCTTAACTAACAAATCCCAAGTGGAACAACAATAATATCAATGGCACAGAGTGTCTAGCATGTATCATTGAAGTTAAGTCCTGCAAAATAAATCCTGAGCAACAATCATAACAACAAAGACACAAAGTATCAATAATTCAATTCCTGTGATAGTCAAGCCGTCAGAACGGCGGCCAGGCGCTGTAAAGGACCCGTGTCACCTGCCCCCTCCCACTGTGAGACTGGCCACAGTGTAACTTGTTAAGTTGGAAAGTTCTACGGTTAGTGCAGAATTTGTATTTCTCATAAGTCATGGAATGTTTGCTGAAAGGGGTGGGTGGGCGGGAAAACAGTCCAAGGATGAAGGGAGGGGAGCGGTGTAGGCGCAAGGGTTGAGCAGGAGATATCAGCTACGAGCACACAAGAGAAGGCACGTGTGCTAATGGAAGATCGATTCACCCACCAGCTGCAGCCGCGTGCAACACTAGAGGGGCCGGTCTGCCGTCCGGTGCTAATGGGGTCAAAGGGCATTAAAAATAGCACTAGATTCGTGTTGTATGTTTTGATGGAAATGACAATGTGCGTTTAACATGAAATACCAATGATCGCATAAAATTTTATTGTTATTGTTCTGTTATGCTTATGTCCCATTAACCCTTCCAATACTATACTCCTATAGATATAAATGACAACGATCCTAATTTCTGTATTTATTTCTTTTTTTGGTTCCTTATTTATATTTATATTTTTGTTTACAATTACATATAATATGATTTTATATTTTAAAATACAGTCGATAAACATATATATATATATATATATATATATATATATATATATATATATATATATATATATATATATATATATATATATATATATATATATATATATATATATATACTTAGGCAACTTTCGTCACACAAGCACAAGAACGCAGATTAAAAAGAACATTTAAACCCTGTCATGTTGGTATTCATTTGATAGCTCTTACTGAGCACTCCCGGTGGGGAATTAATTCCCTGTCATTGTGGTGCTCAACGACAGTGTCATTTTTGGTCAATGTACATTTGCACGTGTACAGGGCGTGCTCTTTGGGAGCTTGCACGTGTTGAGCTATTGTTGGCCAATGAGCGCCTTCGTTTGTTACGGACGCAAAGTTTCGGTTCCAGCCTCTACAAACAGAGTTGGAATTCTACTCGGAATTCTAAAACCCACCCACCCTCCCATTGCTAAAGTAACAACTTAAACTCATAACAATTTCTACTTTTCGCTACTCACAGCAATGGTAAATTTATTTCTGGTTAAATTTATTATATTTAGCCTCGGTCTTTACTATGAATTAATTACAAGCAGGTTGGTACATTTCATGCTTGAAACATTGTTGCCACTCATCCATGGGCTCAGTGGAGTCAGTGTATATATGTTATCAAGTTGTATTTAGAGTTGGCTACGGCGGTTTGAGGGTTGGTCAACTGATACAGCAAATATTGGTGCCTTCGGATCGTAGAAAGCTTTTCTATGTATATTATATAAGGAATAAATGTTGAGCGCCACTTTGATGAGTTGAGTTTTATATGTACAATAAGATGAGTACCCATGTGCCAGCGTTTCAGTTCATTTTCAGGATTTTGCATCGTTTTGTATTGGCCAAATTAGGCACCAGCAGCTTAAGGGTTAAGCACAATCATGTGGAATGTTTATCTTAAGGTTACTTTAAATTGATAGTGTATATAATCTACAGTGCCAACGTTTAATTCCTGCGTGGGAAGCCCGGGCAGAATACACGACTGCATCCTCGATTGCCACCAGGTTTCTTGAGTATTGATGCATGGATGATCCTACTACTGAACGTAGCTTTTATTCGCAAGCTACGTGGATTATTGGTGTGCTTGGCTTCTCTCTGGCATGTTAGCCATGTTTTCCTGTACAACCAGGCACTGGCAGACGTATAGTCAACTGGTACAGGAATTACATATCTGTACTGTAGGTGTTGCCTGATTGTAGGATACCTAGTCTCGTGACGTGTGTTTTGGTGTGAATGTCAATGTGTGATCATGAAATATCACCGACCGCAAAAAGTAACAAAAAATGATAGTATATATACTCTAGGTGTTGCAAATCCAGGTATAATTCCAAGATTTTCTGCGAGAATATGTAAGTACAACGTATACTTTAAAGTTTGAGTAGGAAAGTATGGGGAGCGACAGTCCATATTTTGGATTAACGTATGGATGACAATATTGGATGAAGATAACTTCGTCCCTGTATGTTTGTAGTATAGCTTAAAGTAGATATTTGTAGTATTTGGACCATAATTCAAGCTCCCCAATTGACATTCGAATATTAACTGTTTCCTGGATAAATACTGTAGAATGCTAATTTTTCCGTGTAACAACTTTTCCTAATTTTTTATTTTGGGGTGTTTCCATTTCTAATATTCCCCAAGAGAGCACATATGTATTTTTCCGTTTCTAATTTTCCCGTTTCATGAAGGTTTTTAATTTTAGTATACCAAATATAATAACTAGATATTAATAGGTAAGGACGAGGATTTCCCCGTGTATATTAAGTCCGGACATGTAATATATTGTTTTGTCCTGTGTTGTTTATTGCCGTTTGAAAGCATTCTGAAAAAGACGGGAAAATAAAACTCACGGAAAAATTAGCCATTCTACAGTAGCTAATATTCGCTGGATGCACTTGAGGGCTGTAATGTTTTTATGGGGTGAGATTACTTTACGTCCTACCACTATAGTATTCACAGCACTAAAAGTGGACTTATTGGTGATCCCATATATAAGACTAGTGCGTTTTCTATGGCCTACTGCTAATCGTTAATCGATTAAATATAGACCAACTTGAACTGAACTTCTCAGGCAGAAGATCTATTTGAGTTCAATATATTTCCTTCTCTTTTTTGAGTGCAATGAACAAGGAGTTGTTGGTCCCAGTGAGTCCAGCACAATTATTGTGTCTGCCAATGCGTTTTTGTTCACCTAATTGAGGCGAACTGTTCGTCCAATCGTTCTCTACTAGATCTCTTCCTTTGTTCTACGTAGTGTTTCGTGTATACTTTGTAGTATAGGCAGTATACTAGGTTATTAGATGTACAGCTGATATAATATCTAGTGATGTACATGTTGTCATTGAAAGGGCACCTAATTTCGCCATCTTTGTTCAATGATTTGCAAAAGTTGCAATTGGGTCTGTGGCACTTTGTAGTCATGTAGTGTTTGTTCTCATGTGAATGCATCTTAAAGATGTGTTTTACATATAGAAACATTAAGAGCAGGAAGGTATTGGATTGACATATCAACACTAAACCAATGGCCTACGTAGGCGTGCAGGTAGGTGTCATAAACGCTCGTGAGGTACAGCAATATAAGATATAACATGTTAGCTATAGTGAATTTATTTTGTTTAACATAACCACAATGATAAGCCTAGACTAAGACTAATGCATTTAGAATTAACGTGTATAGCCCCACAATCAGAGAATGGCGTGGTGTTGTACTTGCTTTTACTAGCATGGGTACCCTACGATGTGACACCATTTTTCGTTGTTATATTTTCTACATTACAATTTCTCTTCTCTTGTTCATAACAGAATGCTGTGATAGTATGATTTTGTAACTATATAGTTTGCAATCAAAAACATACAACTACTTCTACTTGACATACAACCACATTGGTACACCATTTTCCTATATAATCATTTCATGATTTTTCTACAATGACCTCTTTGTTTAACTAAGGTAGTGACATGTATATGGATGAATAGGAATCTGACATATAAAAGTAGTATATGGCAGTGTTCTGAAGTCTAGAGAAGGTATTGACTATATTCACCATTTGAACGCTGAATCACTTTTATGGTTTGTCATTTAACTGTGTATGCAATGAAATATAATTGGTATCATTTTGGGAAAGTTTTCTGTGGAAATTGACAACAAAATAGGAAATAAGAAAATAGACAGATTTGAACCTTCTTCCCTTAGAGAAGTAAAATGTATTTGGAGATCTATATTCAAACTTTACTTGGATCCAACGTTGAATAATCAACGCAAACAGTGAAAACATAAATAGTTCAACATCAACAATTGTCTAAAATGTGTTATAGTTCAAACATTGAAATATCATTACATGAAATGCATGTAGGGAAATCAAGTATTATAAGTGCATTAATAACCCATCGGTGATGTATTTAGTTATCTTTGCACAAAACTGGTACACTACCAGATGCTAATTAGGTTTTCCTAATCTATTAGCCTTTTAATCTAATTTGGTCTTTTGATCTAGACCTGTAATGTAAACACATCCTGATTTGAACTTTTGTGTCCCGTTCTCATTATCTTAGTAGAGAAATCATTGCATTTACAACTGCATAAGACTTGACACAAACGTTGCCTGAATAGTGGCATACATATTGCATAAATAAAAGGATTAGCAAGCGAATTCAAGGATATTGCTATGATGCCTAAAACATAGAGTTCGAACCGAAACTGTATCACATCGTGTGTTATAAGAATATAGGCTGTGGCATCATATCCTATGGATAACATATAGAGAATAGTCACAGCAATGGCAGTCTTCGTGATTTGTGCTGCTGCTTTGCCTATTGTTGCATTACTAGAATGCCTGTTTACACTCCTACTTTTCTGCAAGGTGATTAAAATCCTACCATAAAGGAAGATCATCGTTATAACAGGAATACAAAAATAAAAAGCATACCAAACGTATGGTTGAATATTTAGGAAGAAGAAAGCAGCTGTGGAGACATCGTTCCCATCTACGAATGCTGATATGTATGCAGTACATGTACCGTTGGTATATCTAGTCATAGTTGAGAAGGAAAACACAGTGAGATATGCAAAGCAGTACATTAATATAAATACACCATATAGAAGTTTAGGCCTTAATTGTATGTATGTGAACGGTCTACACACAGCTATGTACCTTTCTACGGCTAATAGAACTAGATTTTGTGCAGATAAGACTGCAAATAGCCAATAAAGGAATTGGTCATTCAGGGTATGACACAAAATGGTATCAAAAAAATCTATGCCTGATACAAAAAATCCACTTTTCGTTATTTTCTGCATGCTTGTGATAAATGATAAAAGGCATACGGTACCGTCAAGAAAGGACTGGTGCTGCCATGTCCTTACCATGAGAATAGAAAACGATTTCGTACTTTTTGATAAAACCGCCATAACAAGCGTATTTGCGATCATTCCCACACTGGCTAAGACTGCATTGATACTAAAGGCCATACTGCTCTGTCCAAAGTTCCTATTGCTTTCCTGTGGATCATTGGACATATTAGTATGTAGGTCTTGCTGGGTTTTCCAAGTGATTTCAGTTACATTCCATCGAGAACTCATTGTTGCTGGTGAGGTAATCCACAGTAGTCAGCTTAGTGATGAATATTGTAGGAAATGCTGCAATTGACAGAATATATATATATATATATATATATATATATATATATATATATATATATATATATATATATATATATATATAATATATATATATTTATATATATACATATTTATATATATATATATATATATATATATATATATATATATATATATATATATATATATATATATATATATATATATATATGTATATATATATATATATATATATATATATATATATATATATATATATATATATAAATATATATACATATACATATATATATATATATATATATATATATATATATATATATATATATATATATATATATATATATATATATATATATACATACATGCAAATATGTATACGCACATAAATGAATGTATGTATATATATACATATATATATATATATATATATATATATATATATATATATATATATATATATATATATAATATATATATATATATATATATATATATATATATACATATATATATAAATATATAGAATACGTTCTCCACGAACCTCCAGATTCACTATCCGTATTATTCAACTTCTGCATTATATTTTGCAACCAATGTTGTACTTTCTTGGTAGAACTGCATTCTGCTGTCGCCAGCCCCCTCGTCTCTTCACGTTTACAGGTATACAACTGGTTGGTCTAGGGTATATTGATTTCAAGGTTTTACACTGTCCCTTTTGAGGCTGGGAAATTTACATTAGCTTTATTTACTTAACACAGTGCTTTATTAGTAGTTTAGGTTCTGCTAATGGTGACAGAAATTGTCACGAATTGTTAACAAATTGACAGACTGTATCTTGTTTTTCTTTTACTAACCAAGCACTGTTTGAATTATGATACACCATCCTAACATTTGCGTTACTCAAATGTCAAATCTGAACAAGTAATGTACAACTATGTCACCCATATCATGAAAGGAAATGTTGTGGAGAATTGGAGGAAAATCAAATTTGGGAGTACTACATGTATTCTAACTAATCACATCTAGGGCCAAAGCAAATTTAGTTTACCATTAAAGTACATGGTTCATGCTCTTACATTAATAAAACAAATAAAAATGATAAGCTAGTGATAAGCTTTACACACAGAAAATACAAAAAGTGAGAATTTAACCACTGCCCTTCCTTCAACAGGCTGCAGTCCCTGGCTCTACCCGTGGCCGACTATCTGTCGACAGCTACAGAAATTATTTACCAGGGATGGCCGCAAAATCGTACGACCATTGATTTCGACCAGAAATCTGATGAATTTGTAGGTGACTTATGTTCAGGCGATGATTTTCTCTGGGTACTCAGATTTCCTCCGCCACATACAACTGGCTAATCACGACTTCAACGCAAGATGAGAGAAAAAGGTCATGATAATCAAAATGCCAAATCCAACAGAGCAGGTAGCAACGGCTCACTGAACTATGACTAATGAAAATTCAGTTACTGTAGGTTTACATCTCAAGGCTCAGTCACACATAAAAGAACTTTGAGGGAGAATGCAATAAGACAGTGACAACTCAAGGTTCTTGCTCATTCTGGTTTGAATCTTTATTATTATCATCATAATACCTTGGTACCATTCTTACTACATTCTTGTTCAAAATGTGAAGACCTGTGTGACTGGAGCTCTACATCACAGTCCGGTGAGCACCTCTGCCCTATCTCACTCCGAAAACAGATATCCCTGTCAGATACAAAAAAATATTTGAAAGAATACTCCTAAACAGGCAATACTCAAAAATCGACTCTGCAATGAGTGAGTGCCAGAATGGAGCTAGAAAAAACAGAAGTTCCACTGAACACCTATTCATACTTCAAGCAATGCTTGACTATTTTCAATATATAGATATGCCAGTGACCCTGCAATATTTTGACCTAGAGAAGTGCTTTGACAGACTATGGCTGAGAAAATGTATGATGTCGCTATGGAAGAGTGGAGTAAGGGGTCCAGATACAGCTGAGGCGCTTCCTAGACCCTACGTGCCCTAAAATATTGTCCCTATGCTATTGTTGCTCTGACGGGCCTTACCTACCTCTAACTTCCAGTTTTAATTTGGCAGTTCAGTTTTAATACCCTTTGCTCAATACATGTATCACTTTTCCTTATGCTGCTGGTCGCTAATGTGGCCAATACGAAATGATGCGAAAACCAAGAAAAATGATTGAAAGCCTGGCATATGGGTGCTCATCGCAGAGTACTCAGCGAGAGCTATCCAATGAATACCAACATGGCAGGGTTTAGATTACTTTCAAAAATCTTTGCTTCTTGCCCAGGGGACAAAAGTGGCCTCAGCATTGTGAGCGTGAAACTAGTAGTCCTGGCCCCTCCTCTCCTGATTCTATTAGGGTCGATCATTCTAAAACCGATGATAAGAAATATGGTTCTCTTGTAACTTGATGGACATTCTCCTCTTAGCTATCGATTTTGTTGTAGTTGTAACGTCAGTGCTTATTGATCCTAATGTTTGAAGATGTCAGGCAAACATGAAATTCGTGTCCTACTACAATGAAATATGTATCAGATTAGTCTTCCTGTCACAACTGCTTGTATCCTATTTCCTTCTTCCGCAGAGGAAGAGTAATTGAATGACTTGGCCACACCTGTATAAATAGTCAAAACTGAAATACATTGAAGAATTCTCCTCGAGTTTAAGCCGTGACATTTTCTTTGCAGACTTCAGCAATCGTGGAACATCTTATCTCTGGCTCAGTATTGGAAACCTTGTAAGTAGCGACTATCCGCATTTGTCATACTTTTGTTTTGTTTTTATTAATCTTGTATATTATTTGATCTCTTCACCGTCAAAACTGAGACATGTACTTATTATATAAAGTACTTTAAGTTTCATCCTTGTCATTTGACACACACAGACATACACCTATATATATATATATATATATATATATATATATATATATATATATATATATATATATATATATATATATATATATATATATATAATATATATATATATATATATATATATATATATATATATATATATATATATATATATATATATATATATATATATATATAGATTTATTATTTATCATTATAGTTCGATTTATTATTTTACATGTTTTTATATTCCTTATAAAATTAGGAAACTACAATGGAAAATATGTTAGTGAAATAGACGTGTTATTTTCCAAATCTGAATGTTATAACAGTGGTCGTCGGCTTAGTCTGAAGCAGTTTGCTGTTCCATTCCAATCCAAGTCTGCTGACTGGGCAGGGCACTGTGTGGCCACTATTACCTACCACTCGTAAATAATTTCTTCATTTTACACTTCAACCTGCTAATATGTTATTCCATCCATGTTCAAATATGTTGAATGCTGACAAACTAGTGACAGCAAAGCCAGGTGATGTGAAAATGTGTTAAAATAGAGTACTATTGTCTATAAACTGATAGAACTTGTTAGATTGTTTTATTCTTGAAGATAATGAATTATTTTAGAGTCAAAATGTTGGTGTTTTAGAGCTTTTTTGAATTATAGATCAGTGGATGAAATGCTCTAGAACGACATTATTACATTTTAATTGAATAATCGTTATGGTGCCCCATTATGATAATAAGATATTTCAATTATCCTTGAAACTTTTACTATTATCTTTATCATTATCCCAATCATCATAGTCATTACTATTATCATAACCATTAGCATCCCCATTAACCTTATTATTATTATAATTTTTTTTATTATTATTATTTTTTTTATTATTATTATTATTATTATTATTATTATTATTATTATTATTAATATTATTATTTTTATTATTATTATTATTGTTATTATTATTTCTATTGTTATCATTATCATATATGATTATTATTATTACTATTACTACTACTACTACTACTACTTATGATAATAATAATAATAATAATAATAATAATAATAATAATAATAATAATAATAATAATACATGTAATAATAATGATAATGATGATGATAATAATAATAATAATAGTGATAATGATAGTGATTATAATAATAATGATAATTGATATTTTTCTTTCGAATTTCTAATTATATTTTCAGGTGATCAAACACTTACGATGGAAGGTGTCCTGAGGCTTCTTCTCTTGATAGTGCTGGTTATGTACCTGCTCTTAACGGTCAATATCGTGCCATTTGTAGCAGGTAAAATGCACTTTTGGTAATTCGAGCACATCGATAAAGCCAACTAGTTCTCTATATCTGTGTAGTGTACTAATGCTACAGTGTCGACATTTAATTCCTGCACTAAATGCGTGGGCAGCCCAGGCATAATACATGACCGTAAACCCGATTGTCAACCAGTTCCCTGGGGCCCTAAGTATAAAGCTCTACGTAGTGCTTGCGAGGTTCTTGTGGTTACGAATAGAAAGGGAGAACAATGGACTTTCTAACCACAAGCACATCACAAGCATACTTAGGGCGCCTGGGCAGGAAGTATGGCTGACCTCCCAACTGAACGTAGCATTGATTGGTAAGCGACTAGGGTCATCCATGTGCATGGCTTAGTTTTTGTACATGTTCTCCGTGGTTGTTAATACAACCACGTACTAACAGACGTCCGGTCGACTAGTGCAGGAATTAGATATCTGTACTGTATATAAATAAATGTACTATGTTTACATTAGGTGATCTTAGCAGATAGCCTGGCGTCGCATGGAAATATTTAGAATCAGTGTATAGTATGCATGTGCCACGAAATGGCACAGTGTCCCCCAGTTCTGATTTCAGTTACGTAAGGCTTGGACTTAACCTTATGACTTGGATTCTTCGTCAAGAGCAATAGAAACGTTCGAGGGGAACCGAGCTCTTCCTTAAGCAACCATATATGATTAGTTCTCGTTACACCGTTATTCCTCCATCTTGCTTTTTAAGAGCTACAAGTATAGACCATCAGATTTTACGAAGGTGGAGGAAAAAGTAAGATAGAAAGAGCAAGCATCGCACTTTTTAAAAAGATTTTCTCAATTCAAATTTTATAACCATTTCATTAGAGAAGATTTCAATTCCTTGAGTGCTCAGTTTCAAGACAATGTGAAATTAAAAGACAGACCCCTAGACATACATATGCATAATTCCGGGCAAATCTGTTGATAATTGATACTAGAATGTAGAATGTAGTAATTGTGCCCACCTTGCTACATACCAGTATCAGAAATGCTTTCAATACCGTGCTTTTTACATTGTTAGATTGAATACATTGTGCTATCTGAGTATAATTTGCATGGTATAAACAATGTAATTGTTTTATCTTGATTATTTCCCCCTCCCACCCCTTACCACTGTTGAAATTATTAGAGTAGCTTCGTTTCAATGTAATGTATATGGCGCCATCTAGTGGATGAATACTAAACTAAACTTATGGATTTTTGGCATCTTGTAATAAGTGCGTATTGTGTGTGACGCAAAAAAACGCACTAATTACACACACGCACTTATTTCCAGATTTATAGTAGTTGAAACGACCATGTGTTGGTGAAATTCAAAACCGAGTAAAAAACCTAGATAATCCCCCTCCCTCTGCTTGTATGCAAGCGGGTGAGATGGTTTATGATATTTTCCCCCATAATCTGATATGATGGCCTAGAAATACACCATCACAGTCTTGTCTGAATATGAGGAAAGTAGCGTAGACTTCTTCTTCTTCTTCTTATTGGATATTTTCCTCCTTTATAGGATCTGTATACATATTAATTCACATACAATTACAATTCAAATCAACAATATCAACTACAATATTTCTCGATCACTATAGTTAGAGACTATATCAACACTCTTACCCAGGACTCGCTGCCGCGACTTCTCGCAAACAGGCGCCAGCTGGTGGTGGACTACACAACTACACAGTACATTAATCTATCAAGTACAATTCTTGAACGTGGGAGAATTTCATAATGACCCATATTCACAAATTAATCGCATAAGCCATCTTAAACTAAAGTCGCAGGCTATTGGGTCCCCTTTGGTGGAATCACGTCCAGGGTGACGTATTCGACAACTAGCATTAAGAGTGTAGTAAGCAACGTGTTCAATAGTGTTTAAATGATTTAAATAGTGAATGTGTTTTGCAGTTTTGTGTGTGTAGGAATAAAAAGAGTTAACCCGATTATAACTTATAGATTTATCAATTATGTTAATATACCTGCATGCTTCTAATATTCGAGAAATATTTTACTTAAGCCAACATGATTAAACAAAATTTGCCACAGTACCTTAAGTAAGGATCGAGTTAAGAATGTTATACAATTCATCAATATACTGAATTCGCATGTTTTCTATCTGAATCATATGCATTTCTACTTTGTTTACACGAACTCAGATAATGCATACGATTTTTCTATTGTTTTGCAGGCCAAGGTGAGCAAGTTTACGATCTAAACATTAATTGATAGAGGGAACTCTAACTCGAAGGTTAAGTATGTGTCTACGTGTGTAGCTTTGTATGTAGGTAGTTAGGTAAGTAGTTATTTACGTATGAACTCATGTATGTGTATACGCAAACATACATACATACACACAAACGCACTTCAACACAGACATATACTATATATATATATATATATATATATATATATATATATATATATATATATATATATATATATATATATATATATAATATTATATATATATATATATATATATATATATATATATATATATATATTATGTACATATAATTATATATATATATACATATATATATATATATATATATATATATATATATATATATATATATATATATATATATATATATATATATATATATATATATATATATATATATATATATATATATATATATATATATAATATATATATATATATATATGATGCACTGATTCCTAGCCAGGTTTCCATCACGGATACACACAGAGGCACAGACAACCCTGTAATTGTGAGATCGTTCCCTATCTTTCCCAATATAAAAGAACTTCTTTATTTAGGCTTGTATACTGAGCTGATATTACCCTAACCTAACTCTGATCCTAACCCTAAAACTAATCTTAATCGCAATGTGTGTGTGATGTAGAACCTTGCTTAATTCAATACATAACGCAGTAACGTGATGGATAAATCTTAAGTAAATGGGTTAAGAATTAAGTACCGATTATCATTCCTTATCTTTGCAGATCCAGCTCCTGCCGGTGGTGGAGACCCAAATCCACCTGCGGAGGCCGGCTGGTAGTGTCAACTCTCGTAATCCAACGATGATCCCTCGCTTGACACGTGACCACCAATGATATCCAACCAGGACCATTGATCAATCGAGCTACACCAACACACCCCTCCATCGTCTTTGTCAAACATCGCCCACTTTACTACACAGAAATTGCAATATATTCCTTTTTGCCAGGAGATCATTTGGCTATAAATTAACCACACGAACCATTAGAAGCACTCAATAAGACATCTTACATACGAAGCGAAGAGAAATGACCATTTCATATACTGAGCGTTTACATATCTTGAATCGTTTAGAAATATATTAAAAAACAAACAAATTTCCCAAAATGTTTTGACTGAAAGCTTATTTTATTTTCTGGTTGGATGTGAAAATCCCATTTCGAATATTCATAAAAGAATTACAATCGCTGTGCTCTGTTCGCAGTTGTCAAATCATATGTGTAACCAACATAAAACACAGAAATGTGTTGATACAAATCAATAACACATGCATCCAAAACTTTCCTTAATGCACATGTAATACGAAAACAATCGTTGATTATTTCTCTGAATACCTGTATTTGCCTTTTTCGTGGAAATAAATGATTTAAATTATATATATTCGTTGCTAATTCCTCTATTGCTCAATCTTTATTTTAGAAGGAATGTTTTCTGATTGAGATCACCATGACGCCGGTGTGGAAAGTCCAGTAGTTTGTCATATAATCAGTACTTAAACCTCCTATCTCTATAACTCTACGGTTTTCGATTGTTTATAAAATCGAAAATGTTTTATTGTCTATTTTCTCTCAACAGACCTAAAGGCCCGACTAACAGTTAAACATATTGAGCATATGTATATCTATAATCTACATGGGACATAATGACCCAGGTATTGAGTATCACAGGTTCTTCCTTACAAGATAAGACCAATCTAGAAATGGTATAATGAAGGTTTACACAAGAGTTTTAAATTATAACTAGTGTGATACGGATTAAACTAATACATCTCTCTCTCTCTCTCTCTCTCTCTCTCTCTCTCTCTCTCTCTCTCTCTCTCTCTCTCTCTCATATACTCACAAACACATGTAAACAGACAGATGTATATATATAATATATATATATATATATATATATATATATATATATATATATATATATATATATATATATATATATATATATATATATATATATATATATATTCATATATATATATATATATATATATATATATATATATATATATATATATATATATATATATATATATATATATATATATATATATATATATATTTATATATATATATATATATATATATATATATATATATATATATATATATATATATATATATATATATACATACTGTGTACATATTTATA
>OZ012699.1:578455-598455 GCA_963942565.1 Maea johnstoni
ATGACTGGCAACATGAAAGACTACACGTGAGTTGGAATATTTGGAATTTCGTTTTTCGTCACATTTATGCCATATAGTGTCTGATTCGTGACTAGCCAGTTGTAAGTAGTGGAGGATACCGGAGTACCCGGCGAAAAACCCCGCCTAACCACAAGTCACTGGCAACTCTCTCACATGACTCTACCTGGATTCGAACCCATGCAGTGTGAGAGATAGCTAGTAGTCAGTGGCAACGCCTTAGAACACACAGCCACTAGAGCAGGCCCTAATCCAAAGTGTACATCACTTGCCTGTCTGATTTCTGATTATAACCACTTTTACTGCCATCTTTAGGCTATATATTACATTTCATGCAAATCTAAAAATTCATGTGATCATGTTTTGGTGAAATACAATGTAAAGAAGGGGGCCCAAAACCTTTCCTGCTTGTGTGCAAGCCGATGGGCATTTCTGTAATACTCTGTCTCTTACCCTGCTCACCAGAGTTGAGCTTATCAGAATGGAATAGAGCATGATACATACGGGTATAGTTGGAGCAGAGCGTAATTGCTAGGAAATAAAACGTATAATCTGAAATAATTCATTATTTTGTGAATAGTTTTAGTTATTTATTGCTTTGTTATTGTTTTCTGCAATAGCAATACCATTATTTCATTCAGATCTTATGGCACTAAATTGTCTTTGTGTGCCGATGTGCCTTTAAGAAATCATTCATTCATTCATTTATTGCAGGAAATGAATTTAGAATTAAGTGGATAGCATGCCCTAGACTTATGATTACCATAATCGTCGAGCCTATTTCAATCTTTACTACGAAACACCATTTGCTACTGTAACTATTCTAGAATTGGAGGTATTTACATTTGAGCATTCGAAATTTAAGCAATCTAGTCATCTGCTGTAGGTCTAAAGAGGGAGTCATATTTGTTGCTAATATAGTACGAACATGTAGCAGAACTTAGCTCTCATTGGCCATTTCGGTCATTTGAGATGCAGATGGAGGGCATACTTGTCTTGTATCAACTTCGCAGCTGGAGATTCTTCCTTCTAGTGAAGCCTACTGAACTCTAAATAGGGCCTTACCAAAGCTTTGACATCGAAACTGATCCCCAGCGACATGCTGTTTAGGGTGGGTATGAATTGCAGTTACTCACTGACCACACTTCATTCCAAATGAGGGTTCATTTCAAACCTTGAAAGTGGCTCTTCCGTTAATAGTTTATAGGGAAGGTAATAGTTTATATATATATATATATATATATATATATATATATATATATATATATATATATATATATATATATATATATATATGTGGTGTTGGTGCCTTGAGTCTCGGCGCAATTCTCGCGCGTGGACCTGATCCCAGTAATCCCGGGTCAGACGACGTAGACCCCTCTGACTAGCAGGACGTGTCTCCCCGTGAGTTTCCCTGATAGCTGGAAGGAGTCGTCTGGAATGAGTCCATCACTCCAGAACAGTAAGACCATTCCCTTAACCATTTAGTCATCACAACATTTGGCGCTGCGAGGCAGTTCGATCCTGCCTTGCACTTGTGAAAAAGATCGTTTTTGATCACAAATTGAATTTCGTAATGGCGGCACCTTTGTAGTATAGTTTATACATTGATATCTTTAGTGTGATTAATGATACAGGCATGACTTTTTTTAAAGTTTTCAAGAAAATTTTTCTGTATCATCTCTTAAAAAAATAAAAGGAGATAAGTGATATTAGATCAATTACAATTAGTTAAAGTGCAATTGTCTGTAGAGTTATATACAGTTTCAAAATTGTTTTGCTCTTAGCTGTGATGTCATGTTGCACTTTGCATAAATTGCTAAAAAATAAATATAATTGTCACACACCAACGGTTGAAACTGGTAAACTAAAGATTTCCGTGCACGTTTTTCGCAAATCCGCCATCTACCGGTTGAAACTGGTTCCTAAATTGTTGGCAGCGCATATTTACCGGTTGAAGCTGGTTATCAAAACACATCGTACAATGGTTCTGCATTTAACTAAATCTTCAAAATGGCTGTTAATCTAAACACATGCACATATGAGGAACTACGCTCTCTTCCTTGCATCGGCGAGAAATATGCGCAGCGCATAAGGCAAGTACGCACTTCCTGTCAAGATCAAGGAAAGCATTTCACCTTTAAGGATCTCAACGGTACACCATCTCAACTGCAGACTGCTATTTCTCAGTTGATTAAGTCTGGAGATGTTGTCTTCGAGCCGGAGCAACGTGCAACAACACCAGTGGAAGGTGAGGAAAGAGAGTTTAGGAAGCAGATGAGGGAGTTTATGGTGACAACGATGGCATCTCTTCGGAAATTGATGGAAGAGCAGGATAATTACAATCGTCGGTTCGAGCGTCTTAAGCAAAGAATCACGGAGCAAGACTCCAAATTTCTTGTACTAGATCAATGGATGGCGGCAACTGACGTCAAGGTTGTTGAAGAAATGATGTCAGCATCAATCAAGGCTGATGTTCGTCCAAAGGTAGCGCCGACAGTTCCTCCGGCTGAGGATCTGGAAGAGGCCAAGTACATTGAGCACATGGCTCAAGTTATCAAGGAGCGCTCTCCTCGTCAACCAACACCTCAGGAAATTGAGGCCTTAAATAAAGCTGAGGAGTCTCGATCTCGTTCAAGGTCTAGAAACAGATCGCAGGTAGATGAGCGATTGAACCATCAAGGACCAGCTGAAGCTGGATACAGTGGTTCTCAACAAGGTGGCCCTGGGTTTCGCTTCTATCATCCAAAGCTCAAATTTTATGTTGGCAAGGAGGATTTTTACGCTTTCTCCGTCCAATTTGATATGATTGCGAATGCCCAGCAATGGACTGATCAACAGAAGTTGGAACATCTTCTGGAGTATCTATGTGGTGATGCTCTTTTCTCCTTCGTTCATATGGGATCAGAGGTGAGGAGTAGTTATGGCAGAGCCGTCACAGAATTGAGTGCTTTGTACTCACAGAAGATCACTCCCGAGATCAAGCAGGCGGAACTCAACACAATCGTTCAAAAAGAGGAAGAGACTTTGGATTTGTTTGGAAGAAGAATTAAGCAAACAGTCTTCTTCGCTTTTCCGGGTTGTGAGACGTCAACTTTGGAAACTCTTTCCATCCAGTCTTTTCTGCGTGGGTGCTCCGATAAGGTATCTGCTGAGATCGCCATGATTAGTTCTCCTCGTACTTTGAATGAGTTAGTTGAATTCACAAAAGTGGCCTCATCAAATTGCTCTTTATTACAAATTAATAAGAAGCGCAACGTTAATTTCTCTGAGAGTGTCCGCCAAATTCAGGAAGTACCTGAATCAGCTGATGAACGAGCTACACTAACGGACCTGCTGTCTGTTATGAAAGATATACAGCAGAAGATGACACCTTTTCTGAACAAGGCTATAACTGGTCAGCCATCTTCGTCTACTAGTTCACCGACCAGAAGCTCATCACCTATGAGATCTTCCTCTCAATCTATGAGTCGGTGCTACGCATGTGGAGAAATTGGCCATTTCTCCAGGGATTGTTCGAATAAGGGAGGACAGTGGCAAGATTCATCACCATCACCGTTTCCTTTAAAAGAATAGGAGCTGGCCCAACCGGTCTGTCGTCAGGTCTACTCAGGAAATATGGCCGGCTGCAGCAGATAAATCTCAACCCGGTTAAAACTGGGAATGCTGAAGGACGATCATCTAGCTTGTTCTGTAAGAGCACCGCCTCAGTGAACCCATGGTACCGATTCCAGCTGCAGTGTATATAGTTCCGGTTCAAACTGGAATTTAGCTGAAAATGTAAATATGTTCCGGTTCAAACTGGATATGTTCCAACAACGGAAATTGTACATAATCTGCTCCCGTCCTAACTGGATTTCCACTGCTTATGGTTTCTGCGCTAAAAATAAAAGGGGGAGAAGTGTGGTGTTGGTGCCGTGAGTCTCGGCGCAATTCTCGCGCGTGGACGTGATCCCAGTAATCCCGGGTCAGACGACGTAGACTCCTCTGACTAGCAGGACGTATCTCCCCGTGAGTTTCCCTGATAGCTGGAAGGAGTCGTCTGGAATGAGTCCATCACTCCAGAACAGTAAGACCATTCCCTTAACCATTTAGTCATCACAACATATATATGCCTTCCAAATGTGTACATGTGCCCATCCCGTAACAAACATCATCATGTACTGGTATCTACAAGCAAACTTATGCCCTGAGGCACCTATGCATTCATACGTTCAAATCCACCTAGGGTAAGTGGAAAAGTTACAAGTGACTTGGGGTTTGTTATTGCTCTCCTGATTTCCTTTCCCATGAACAAATGTACACATACGATTCAAAAGTATTATGGGATGACAAAATAAAGTTCCTTATTCCAGAGTCATCTATAGACATCTGACTTTTGTTAAAATGTAATGTCAGTGTTCTCCACCAGATGTCAGCAATGCTTTAAACTTGCTTTCAATGTTCCTTCTCGTTAAAACTTGACATAAAGTGGTTTTAATGTACACAATATGATACATCAAAACATCTGAAAAAGTATTAAGGATTTAGTTAGTTAGTGAGTTATGACATGTATCGTTTGTATTTTATTTTTACAGCTTAGACCTGAAGACATTGTGTAATTCTCATTGTGAATGTGGCACCAACGCCTTCAGACCAGTGTGTGGAGCCAACGAGACAAACTACTTCTCAGCGTGCCATGCCGGATGCCCAGATAACGTAATTCATAGTCATATTGTTACATATACATATAACTGGTATTTTTACAGGCATTTAATTTTTAAGCTCCCCATGATAGCGCCAACATAACATCCCTCAAAAAAATATCCTGCTTTGTATCTATGAAGTTTAAGTGCTTGAATGCACGAATTTATAGTTGCGCAAATACCCCCCAGCAGGCCTGTAAAGCGGGATTTAAGCACTCCGAATTTAAGCAGTATACAGTATATGCATATACCCAGTAGAAGGAGCAGTAGTAGTAGTAGTAGTAGTAGTAGTAGTAGTAGAAGAAGAAGAAGTAGTAGTAGTAGTAGTAGTAGTAGTAGTAGTAGTAGTAGCAGCAGCTGCAGCATCACCAGTAGTAGTAGTAGCAGAAGCATCACCTGTAGTAGTAGTAGTAGTAGTAGTAGTAGTAGTAGTAGTAGTAGTAGTAGTAGTAGTAGCAGCAGCAGCAGTAGCGGCAGCACCACCAGCAGCAGTGGAAGTAGTAGTAGTAGTAGTAGTAGTAGTAGTAGTAGTAGTAGTAGTAGTAGTAGCAGCAGTAGTAGTGGTAGTAGTAGTAGAAGTAGTAATAGTAGTAGTAGATGTTGTTGCTATGGAAGGAAGGTAGTGTCGGCGCGAAGGTGACATACCGGTAGGTGCGCACTAACACACGTTACATCTTGTACCTTACAGACGTTAAAGGGCTGTGTATGCTCGCCAACAACACAGTTAAGGGACGGATGGTGCACGTCCCATTGTAAAACGTTCATCCCTTACATCATAGCTGTAGCAGTCATTAGTCTCGCAATGGGGATATCACCAGGGCGTTTACTTATGCTCAGGTAAGATTGTTTCAACCTCATTTCAGGGAATGCTAGGTCTGAATCAGTGGTGGCTAACATATGTTTGGCAGATTATAGCAGAGTACTTTGCTAATGTAGTAATACATTGCACACTTTCCTAGACGATTCAGCTTTTGGGGCGGGTGCTTTATAAATAGACGACTATTTTAATACCTTTGTAAAAAACATTCTTAAACTACTTGTTTAATGGTTTTCTATAGTTCTTATGGTTAATTATCGTCACATTTCGAAATTGCATAGCAACACAAATTTTCCGAAAGTCTTATCGCAATGGTCTCTCTCTCTCTCTCTCTCTCTCTCTCTCTCTCTCTCTCTCTCGCTGTCTGTCTTTGTCTCAGTATCTCCCGCTATGTCTCTCTCTGTCTCTCCGTCTGTCTTTCTCACACACTTGCAGCATATGTGTACATTAAACGTCTTGGGAATAAGTGTGTTTACTGTTCTGATGTTCCATGCATATGGGGAAAGTAAAAAAGTAAATAACCAGATGCATCACAATGAAGACATGTATTTAGAACGGATCTGTCTTGCACAAGAGGAAAGGTTAAATTTCTCGTGAATTGAATATTTTAGAATTTTTCTCAGATTTCGCCAGGATTCGAATCAAATATTAACTATAATAGATTATTTTATCGATGTGCTTCTCAAAAACGTTGATTATATAGTTTTGCTAAATAATATCATACAATAAAAGAGTATCCCATACCTGTGTGTAAACCTCTAAGAGGGGCTTGCACACAAGTCAACTTCCTATATTTATTGAAGAACTGGGGGGGGGATTGGAACAAGAAATTTTCCCGGTGTGGTGTCGATGAATTCCTTACCGCTAATGACGGGGGTCCGTCACGTAACAAACAGGCGTTCCTCTGCACAACAATGATGGTGTCACGAAGTTTACCCGGTACGCGATCGCGTTTCCATGGCAAACTGTAACTAGGGATGGGCCATGAGTTGGCGCCACCTGGAGTGTGTTTATTTCAACTGCTCCATAGCGGTTTCATGCTTAGTAGCAATCATCAGAGGAGGGGGAATGGAAAAAGATTGGTTATATGGGGTTTAGATCGAAAATTGTGGTGGAATATGTACTTCCAGCGGTTACTGGAATTTTAAGAGACAGAAAATTTGGTTCGAAAATATAAAAAGGAAGGGATCAACAGAGTAGGTATACCCTGTACATATTTGGATGTGCAGAGGGTCTATTAGACAGAAACGCGTGTTTAGGAAAATAAAATTCACACTGATTGGAGTGGAATTGAGCATAACCGGCCTTGGATCAGTGGTATAAAACATTATTAGACTGGGGTTAACCGATCCATGGTCGATCACAGGATGTTTTTAATTACTTAAGGGCCCTATGACTAAATTAGTCAAAGACATTTAAACCCATTGGCGTAGTGGACCTGAGTCTGTGGATCCACAGTTGCTCAAGTTCTAATCTAAGGGCCAGAGATTCTTTAGAGTCCGGGTCCTTTCTTCCAAATTGCAGAACATGCAGGGTTATATTTGTAAGTCCTGCATGATCATCAGAATTGTAGTGTCGGCCGACGCTATGTGTTCTGTTGTGTTGAGTGATGTATCTGAAGTGTTCACACATACGTTCACCTAAGGTGCGTTTAGTGTGACCGATATATTGTTTGAGGCAAAGTTTGCAAGTAATGCAATAAATGATGTTGTTTGATTTACAGGAGCAGCACCGAATGGTGTTGTAACTTCTACCTGTGATTGGACTGGATATCCTGCCGGATGTATCCAGTTTGGGGCAATACCGACATTTCTGTCTGGTACACCGGTTGTTGTGGTGGATGGGTGGACTGTTGTTAACGTCCAGGGGATTCTTGACCAGTGCCCTGACAAGAATGTCCCTAATATTCTTAGGTCTTCTGAAGCCTTGGACTACTTTCCAGTCCAAGACCTCTCTGGTACTGGATGATTTGTCCAGCATATCCCAGTTACCCTTGGTGATATCACTCAGTATCCTCCCACTTGGGTGGTATGTGGTGATCAGGAAAATTTCATCTTTATTTTTCTCAGTGGGTGTGCGGTTAGTTGGATTGAGTAGATTCTTCCGATTAGTATGGTAGGCCTTGCTGAAGCCTTCCTGTACTACTTTAGGGGGGTAATCTGCTTTCATGAAGTGTCCTGCCATAATACGTGCATTCGAGACGAAATCTTCATCTTTGCTACATATTCTTCTCAATCTGAGGAATTGACTATAGGGTATTGCAGATTTGCAATTCTTGGGGTGACAGGATTTATAACTAAGGTAGTTATGTGCATCTGTCGGTTTGGTGTAGAGGTTGGTGGTGATACTATTAGTTTCACTGTCAATGGATACAGTTGTATCTAGAAAGTGAACTTGGGAGGCTGAGATCTCAGTCTCAAATTTGATAGAGGGGACACACTCATTGAGGTGTGTCTCGAATTTGCGAAATTCTTCCATGCCATGTGGCCAGACTTGGAAGATGTCGTCTATAAATCGGACCCATATAAGAGGTTGTTTGGGGTAGGTGTAAACATGGTGATGTTCGAACCATCCCATAAAGGTATTCGCAAAAGATGGTGCTACCTTTGTGCCCATGGCTGTACCTCCTACCTGTAGGTAGTGTTTGCCGGCAAAGTCGAAATTATTCATAGTTAAGACTTTAGACAGTAATTGAATGATGTTATCTGTGGATGGTTTGTCTTGTGTTGGCCGGAGTCTAATAAGAGTCTCCCTTGCCGCTTGTAGGCCTAGATCATTGGGTATGTTGGTGTACAGACTTGCTACATCCATGGTGACTAGGAGGCAGTCTGGTGGTAGAGCCCCTAAGCTAAGGAGTCTAGATAAGAAATGTGTAGTGTCCCTAATGTATGAGGGTAAGAATGGTATGGTGGGTTGTAGGAAAAAGTCCACTAGTTGGGATATTTTCTCTGTGGGGCAGCCGTTACCTGAAACAATAGGGCGCCCTGGTGGATTGGTTAATCTTTTGTGGATTTTAGGCAACATATAAAAGAGAGACGTTCTCTCCTTGTCTATGTGGAGGTAGTTAGAGCAGTTCTCATCTATCTCTCCGTCATCCAACAATTGCTGGATGAATCCGTTGATGTCAAGTGCATGTTCATGTGTCATGTCTGTGTCTGTTTCTATATAGAATTTGCTATCTGAGAGTTGTCTAAAACCCTCATTGATGTAATCAGTGGTGTTCATAACTACCACTGCTCCACCTTTGTCAGCCGGTTTAATGACTATGTTCCTGTTTTTGCTGAGTTCTTTTAGTGCAGATTTTTCTGCTGTAGAAAGGTTATGGAATTTAGTAGGAGGTACTTTGTGTGTCAATAAATCAATTTCATTTTGTCTACAGTAAAGTTCCAGGTTAGTTACTGGAGGGGGTTTCCATTTGGAAGGATTTTTGAATTTAGGGTCACCGAAACTATCATCTGTGTCTGTATGATAATTGTCTGGGATGTTACCCTCATCTTTCTCCGGTATGTTACTGAAGAAGAGGTGCCTCTTAATTCTTAGATGAAATTGATTTAAATCCTCGCGTAGAGACCCAAAGTTAGGTTCTCCAGGAGTGGGACAGAATTTCATGCCCTTGGCTAGGACTGAGTGTTCCTCTTGTGACAAGGTATGGTCAGATATATTTACTACTAATTCCTTTTGGGGCTCTGTACTATTGTTGTTACAATTGAGAGCTGATAAGCAAGTTTGTCCTACCTTATCTTCTACAGGATACCTCACAGTGTTCTTGGGTGTAATCCTCCCATCTGATGTTGGATGTTGGTGCAGCATGTGTTCACATGGATTGCAGGTGTTGGAGTGTTGTTTTTGGATGTGTATTAATGGTGGGTAATACAGTGTACTGAAAAGCATGTTAAGATGAGTGTTGTGTAAAAACTCACAAAACAAAGAAATTCTGGGTGGTGACCTGTCATCACATCGTATATATATTCTAAAATATTAGAAAATACAATCTGTATCTATATAGAAAAGTCCCATGGAAAGTGGGATGGTAATAGCGAACCGACCGGTTGGCTAGTTACAGTTATATGTCAGAGATCATAGAGTGAAGTCTGACCATGACAATATATGTGTATCATGAATTGTTACACAGGTTAAAGTTAAACTATCATGAAATTAAATGATGTAAACTCATGACAACATCCCTCGTTGGGATGTGTCAATCTATGCTTGACATAGTATGCCTGAATTCTGAACCAAAACTATCACATAAGGAAATTAAGAATCCATGACCTGCATGGGATTACATAATGAGCTGAAGACGAATTCTTAGCTAAAATACTTAATGATCAGCAGTAATGATAAGACCTTGTTGTAGGTCAATAAAATTAACTAATGACTAGATGCAAATAATGAAATTACAACAGAAGCTGTCGCTTTAAATAGTCAAATGAACAAAACAATCATCACTGGAATGCTATCATCAGTGGAGCACAGTTACTTCACCTACTGGTGGAGTCCATCATATGCCTCAGCTATACGCTGGATAAGGTCCGGGGTGAACACTCCTGGATTGAAGTGGTTATCCGGAGGCATGTACTGGTTGTCCTGAGGTGGGTACCTAGGACGAGGTGGTTGTTCCTGCCAGTTGTTGCGTCTGTCTCGGTTGTCCTGCTGGCGCATATAGTTGTCCTGCGGACGGGCATTCTTGTAGTTATAGTTGTCATTACCAGGTCTGGGTTGCCTATTGTAGTTGTCCTCGTAGTACCCGTTGTCTTGGTACTGTCGTCTCTTGGGAGGAGGCCTGGAGTTGGATCGTCCCCGTCTCCTGGATCTGCTCCTAGAGCGACCCCTGTCGTTCTGGTCGTTCCTGTTGATCACCACTACTCTCCTGTCTGAACCCACCGGTTCGATGGGTTGTTCGTTCACATCATTGCTTGACAGAGCAATGGTGTTGTTGTGGCTGTACTTCTGTGGGATTTTACCTCTGACCATGGAGGTAAGTTCCTTGGAGCTGACCTGGCTCTCAGTTGGTCTCAGGCCCTCGATGTATTGGTACATCTGCTCCTTCAGCTCATGCTGGACCTTCGTCCTGGCGTCGAAGAGTGCCCCGATGGATTTCTTGTAGCCATTCTCGTTGAGGCTAAAGATGTTCCGTAGACTGACCTTGTCTACGGCTACTCATAACCTTTCTACAGCAGAAAAATCTGCACTAAAAGAACTCAGCAAAAACAGGAACATAGTCATTAAACCGGCTGACAAAGGTGGAGCAGTGGTAGTTATGAACACCACTGATTACATCAATGAGGGTTTTAGACAACTCTCAGATAGCAAATTCTATATAGAAACAGACACAGACATGACACATGAACATGCACTTGACATCAACGGATTCATCCAGCAATTGTTGGATGACGGAGAGATAGATGAGAACTGCTCTAACTACCTCCACATAGACAAGGAGAGAACGTCTCTCTTTTATATGTTGCCTAAAATCCACAAAAGATTAACCAATCCACCAGGGCGCCCTATTGTTTCAGGTAACGGCTGCCCCACAGAGAAAATATCCCAACTAGTGGACTTTTTCCTACAACCCACCATACCATTCTTACCCTCATACATTAGGGACACTACACATTTCTTATCTAGACTCCTTAGCTTAGGGGCTCTACCACCAGACTGCCTCCTAGTCACCATGGATGTAGCAAGTCTGTACACCAACATACCCAATGATCTAGGCCTACAAGCGGCAAGGGAGACTCTTATTAGACTCCGGCCAACACAAGACAAACCATCCACAGATAACATCATTCAATTACTGTCTAAAGTCTTAACTATGAATAATTTCGACTTTGCCGGCAAACACTACCTACAGGTAGGAGGTACAGCCATGGGCACAAAGGTAGCACCATCTTTTGCGAATACCTTTATGGGATGGTTCGAACATCACCATGTTTACACCTACCCCAAACAACCTCTTATATGGGTCCGATTTATAGACGACATCTTCCAAGTCTGGCCACATGGCATGGAAGAATTTCGCAAATTCGAGACACACCTCAATGAGTGTGTCCCCTCTATCAAATTTGAGACTGAGATCTCAGCCTCCCAAGTTCACTTTCTAGATACAACTGTATCCATTGACAGTGAAACTAATAGTATCACCACCAACCTCTACACCAAACCGACAGATGCACATAACTACCTTAGTTATAAATCCTGTCACCCCAAGAATTGCAAATCTGCAATACCCTATAGTCAATTCCTCAGATTGAGAAGAATATGTAGCAAAGATGAAGATTTCGTCTCGAATGCACGTATTATGGCAGGACACTTCATGAAAGCAGATTACCCCCCTAAAGTAGTACAGGAAGGCTTCAGCAAGGCCTACCATACTAATCGGAAGAATCTACTCAATCCAACTAACCGCACACCCACTGAGAAAAATAAAGATGAAATTTTCCTGATCACCACATACCACCCAAGTGGGAGGATACTGAGTGATATCACCAAGGGTAACTGGGATATGCTGGACAAATCATCCAGTACCAGAGAGGTCTTGGACTGGAAAGTAGTCCAAGGCTTCAGAAGACCTAAGAATATTAGGGACATTCTTGTCAGGGCACTGGTCAAGAATCCCCTGGACGTTAACAACAGTCCACCCATCCACCACAACAACCGGTGTACCAGACAGAAATGTCGGTATTGCCCCAAACTGGATACATCCGGCAGGATATCCAGTCCAATCACAGGTAGAAGTTACAACACCATTCGGTGCTGCTCCTGTAAATCAAACAACATCATTTATTGCATTACTTGCAAACTTTGCCTCAAACAATATATCGGTCACACTAAACGCACCTTAGGTGAACGTATGTGTGAACACTTCAGATACATCACTCAACACAACAGAACACATAGCGTCGGCCGACACTACAATTCTGATGATCATGCAGGACTTACAAATATAACCCTGCATGTTCTGCAATTTGGAAGAAAGGACCCGGACTCTAAAGAATCTCTGGCCCTTAGATTAGAACTTGAGCAACTGTGGATCCACAGACTCAGGTCCACTACGCCAATGGGTTTAAATGTCTTTGACTAATTTAGTCATAGGGCCCTTAAGTAATTAAAAACATCCTGTGATCGACCATGGATCGGTTAACCCCAGTCTAATAACAACTTCCTATATTTAGTTACATTAAAAATGGAGATAGAAAACATGAAATGATAATTTATCTATCCACCCGTCTACACTAGATCATCTGATAGTGGGCAGACCAAAATGAGTCTAGAGAAAAATGCAATTTTAAAGGGTGCTGGAAATGGAAACTTAATTTATGCTAAATCAAATGATGTCCCCACAGGTATACTAAGGATTTTGAATTTTTTCTAGTAACCCTTTTGCCTCTGGATTGCGCATGGGGACTGAGAACGTTGAACAAACCTATAGCTAAACATTTGTGCATATTCTTTTTCAGGGTCACCCCAGATGACTTAAAACCATTCGGTCTAGCTCTTAACTCATTCACAGTAAATTTATTTGGTAAGTTGATACTTCTTCTTAACCCATTCATACCGACAACAGACAACAATAGCATCACATTTTTGATGAAATATTTCAAATGAAGCATAGCATGTAAATTAATTTATCTCCAAATTCTAAGGCTTTTTGAAATAAATTTTCACCCAATAGTATCAAATATAATGGTTACACTTAGATTTATAAATGATACTACTTATGCAATTATCATATGCATTATATAAGGTAATGAAAAGGATGAAGTGGAGTTTAAATATTTTGACCAAATTAAAGGAACTCGATGCTTCGTTTACGATACATTTACATGTGCCTTTGCACATCATATATAATATAATGATTCTCAATTTCTCAATTTATGTGTTTGTTGGGCAGGTCTTATGCCGGCTGGTCTAGTGTTTGGAGGGGTCGTGGATAGCACGTGTATTTTATGGCGGAATAAAGGTTGTGGACGACGCGGTGCGTGTTGGTTATACGATACCGGGCCTTTCTGGAACCGTCTTCATGGTCTGATGGTGAGCTAACGAGATTTTTGATAAATGCATTTGAAAATTGCAACTGCGTTTATTGTTTCTACTTATGCAATATGAAGGCGTGTTATTTGCTATTGAGGAAATCACTGGCATTTCGTTAACCAACTACTATTGAATATATATATATATATATATATATATATATATATATATATATATATATATATATATATATATATATATATATATATATATATATAAATATATTTATTTATTTATTTATATATATATATATATATATATATATATATATATATATATATATATATATATATTACATATATATATATATGTATATATATATATATATATATATATATATATATATATATATATATATATATATATATATATATATATATATATATATATATTTATATATATCTATATATATATATATATATATATATATATATATATATATATATATATATATATATATATATATATATATCGCGTGACGAGGTGGTGTCTAAATCAGCAACCAGGAAAACTACCAAAAACTATTTGCCTGACCGTCTCTCCAATCTCAGAAGAATTGGAGTGTCGTGAAGCGGCGTTGAGAGACGTACGTTATATATGGTTTGGCGCATTGTTGCGTCATATGTTGTTCACGTGGGTGAATGCACACGTGATCACCAAGGCGGTTGATGCATTGACGTCATCAAACTATCAACAATGGTGTTCGCTAGAGGGGCCGTGATTGTTGTGAGCTCCCTCTGTGTACGGTTTCGAACCACTTAGGGTTCTCATCAGAGGCTTATTATAACGGTACCGTGGCTCATTGTAGAGTCGCGGATTTATGTAAAGACACCACTCTGGCCAGACCTGGAGTTGTATTTGATCTGAGCCTGAAATGTCCCCTACGTTTCGGTCGATATTGTTGGGAAAAAGTCGGGATTTTGCTGTCTAAAATGACAGGTCAATGCGGACTGTGTGGTGCAACTACTAGTATGGTAGATGTGCGTACGTCAATCAGAATGTTGTGGGTTTAATTACCTACGAGAAAATCGCTGCTTACGACTGAATTTAATAAGTGCTTGGTGTTATAAAAACTGGTCCTCTCGGTTGGTGTAGCCAAGAGGGGCGTTGTTATGCCCACCTTTGAGGAATTATATATGTGATAATAAATGGATGACGTGGACGTATTCCTCGTCCAGTGGGCTACATGGTATTGGTATAGCCAGGGATATACAATGATCATAGTGCAACCTAGGTATAGAGCTAAATCACCTCTCTTTGCGTGTCGAGGTGTAGTGTTTGAATGGCTGATGGTATATTCAGTCCGATATGGAAGGATGGAGCTTGGTATTGTGTTCAATGCGGTCCATGTGTAGTTGCAGATATATAAAATTTGAAGTCATGGTGCCCCTATTAAGTAGTCTGTGTACATTGAGGGTGTTCTAGTATATAGAGTTGTATTTAGGTATGCATACTATGTAGCCCACTGGACGAGGAATACGTCCATGGTCATCATTATATATATATATATATATATATATATAATATATATATATATTATATACATATATATATATATATATATATATATATATATATATATAATATATATATATATATATATATATATACATATATATATATATATATATATTATATATATATATATATATATATGACTGGGATGGAATGAATTAATAACATTCTTAACATTCTGGACAAATATTACTGGATTCAATTATAATACTAGTATTCCTATAATTATTCTATCAAACATGCGTTGGACAGACTCGTATTAACAAAGTAGCTAGGCTGTTTTTGACTGCTACAGAGATAAGAAGATAATTAGACACGTTTATACTAATTAGTATTTATGGCGTCAGTGGTAATCCCTCTGAACGTAGATAACCGTGTGTTCGTTACACGCGTAAATTCACGATTGATGTTACTATAGTCCCCCAATGTATGTATGTATGTTTATTGGCTACGCTTATTAGGCGTAAAAGTACATTACAACATTTGGAATGTAATCAAATAAATTCATTTAATACATAGTAGTGTATGGGTTCAGCAGAGTACTGCCCTTAGAGATGTAAGAGGTTAATAAATTAAATCTTAGTGTAAGTTCATTCAAAATACCTGTTTGTGGGTTCAGTATTGATTGCCCGTTATAATATGGGTGAGTAAAATTTTGCCATCAGCAGACCTATAGGAGGTGGTATTTTAAGCCTAACTGCAACGCAAAGAAAATTTGTCATAAACTGTTTTTATAAATCATTGCAATCACCCAGGTCAAATAATACATACTACTGGCGGGTTCAGTACATACTGCCCAATACAAAGTGGAGGTATATATACCAAAAAAAATAAAACTTTACTTTTTGAGAGCACCGTGGAATAGAAAAAAACGGTGTGTTGGATACCTGGTGATAGGTACAAAATTACCCAATACCGTCTCTCTCCCTCAGCACAAAGTTATACATTCTATATACACAGTCTGCGACCAGCCTTAGTAGCTGGGTATATACGTACATATCTATATCAATATTCGCAGCCCCAAAATGGTTGCTAGGGTATCATGTCCTGCGTCAAGTATAGTAACGTTATTGTTATTCTCAATCATCGAAATACCATAAAACAATTCTCTTCTTATACATTGTAGTGCTGGACAGTTTAAAATAATATGACGTGCATCTTCTACGGCAAATTCTGTACATAACTCACAATAAGTCCTTCTAACTGTGTCCTTCCTAAACTGGTAACTGTCAGATTTTAGTTGACTCGCTTGACACACTATTTTAACCAGGACTTCGCACTGTTTCATGATTTCGGGTGCTGCGCCAGCCAGCTGCCACCATATTAAAAGGCGCCCATTATCTGATACACTAGCTATCGTTTTTGTTGCTTTAAATAATGTGGCCTCGAAATTCCCAGGTCTTGGTTTTCAACCTCCAGGCACGTTTCCATACTAACATTTTCCATTGGGTACTTGCTATAAAAACGTGTACCAGTGAACATACCTTGCATCTGTTCATATAGACTAAAAAGCTCTGATATTCTGATAATATCGAAGATAGGGCTATCAAATTCATTCTCATTCGATCTGGCCCTGTTTTCCCCATATTCGGTTAATCTAGCAACAAAAATTCGTTAGTAAATTGAATCTTCAGACAAAACTGCGATGCTTCTGAGGAAGAGTACTTTTTTTAACATATATGAATATTTCTAGCCTAATCCCAGCCAAGCCCTACATAACTTGTTTCATTAGGTGATCTGTATGGGAGTCTCTGGATTCTACGGCCCAGCATAGCACTGAACTCCTCTAAAAGCTTTACATCATTGTCTTTTAGTACCCACAACGCACATGAAAAAGTGATGATCGGTACCACCATAGCCCCACTGCTGCATGCATGAATGGTTAGTCCCCTGGTTTTAACCCTATCCCTGCTGCAGCGTTGAGTGCTTTTCGCCCTTTTCTAATTTTCTCAAGAGTTACTGTCATTACTCCGCTCATTAATAAAATTAGATAGACCAAGATGCTCGGTACTTAGTTTGCTCTTTAACACTCTCTTTTCCTAGGCGGTAAATACGATAAGGTGCATTAAATCTTTGTTCATTAACAGATTCTCCGTATACCAGAATAGCGCTTTTTTTAGGGTTAAATTTATAACGCCAGCGGCAGCTATGTCTATATGCAATATCCAAACCCGATCTGTCCTGTCTTTGCTAATACTTGCGGCAGCTACGTCATCCGCGTACCTAGAGGGGATGTGTTAATCTCGCATATCGCACCTTACATAGATGACTCTCTTCTAGTTCTACCAGCAATGAGTTAATAAAGGCCAGATATTTCATCAAGGAGAGGTACCCCTCCTTGATGAATTCCGCAATGCAAATTATACCAACTAGACATTTCGCCTTGTACCCTTACCCGACATTTGAAATAAATCTCGGGATTCTTGACGCATTGAATTGAAATTGAGTTACTATAGTCCCCCAATGCATTCAGGCGTGTTTGGCCTGACTATATAGCTATATTCGTTTTGTAAAAAATCACTGTATATATAAAGATATAAGATCAATATTTACCAAAAAACACAAACAGTATTCAGATGATTTTCAGAGCGCTGATCCTTTTCAACTAGTAAATGCATTTAGAATGCACCCGCGATCTACCAGCTTAACTATTAATACTTGAAGGGCAAATGCACCCTCAGGATGATTTAGGTTCAAAATGAGCTTATACACGTCACCTTATACACACCTCCCCCGAACTCGTCCTGTTCAGCACTACTCAGTTTTAGCTTACAGAAGTGACCATGTAACAGGCCTGAGGCAGCTGTAAGGGGGCCTCCATGTATCCCAAGATGCACTCTGTTTTTGGCATCCTTTAAGCACCAGCTGACTGTCACCAAGAAGTGCTGAAGCGGACAGGTTCGGGGGAGGTCTTATTTGAAAGGTCACATGTATAGGCTCATTTTGAACCTAAATCATTCTGCTGGTGCACTTGTCCTTTAAATGATTTCATCTACGTAAACATTTAGATTTTAATATGAAATCATATACCAAAGAGGTAAAGTATGTGTCTTTCAAATATGTACTCAAATTAGCGCTTTGGCAAAATGAAATTTCCTTATGTGCATGTTTACAGTAGAAATCATGTTCTGCATGATGCACTTGTAACATGGGCATGCGTATATGCATATATATATATATATATATATATATATATATATATATATATATATATATATATATATATATATATATATATATATACATATATATATATATATATATATATATATATATATATATATATATATATATATATATATATATATATATATATATATATATATATATATATATATATATATATATATATATATATATATATATATATATATATATATATATATATATATACACATATATATATATATATATATATATATATATATATATATATATACATATATATATATATATATGTATATATATATATACTGTAGAACACGAAATTCACGCGTGTCCCAAGTATAGCGAATTGGGGAGTTTTGCATCAAAACGTATCTTTATGTTAGCGACGATAGGTGCCGCTGACAGCGCCAGTACAGTAATAAAAAAGTACAGCGTTTTTATATATAGCGAAGCGGAACCACACGCTAAGTACGCTATATATAAACACACGCGGAAATTTCGTGTTCTACAGTATATATATATATATATATATATATATATATATATATATATATATATATATATATATATGGGGAATGATGAGGAATAATAATGTTTCACGTGCTATATTTTCACAGGCTGGATTGGCAACGGTAAGCTTCATAATAACTGGCGTGGTCGCACACAGAGGGCGCTCTTACGAAGATCCTGAGCCGCACAAGCTAATCACAAGACACGAGAAGGGGAGGGAGAAAGATGGCGACGACGAGGATAACGAGATCTATACGAATGAAAAATCATTTCTCCTTGAAGACCTCTCTGACAATGATGAGAAAAGGGGGAGAAAACGAAAAACAGAAATTGTATAATTTATGCATTTGAAAATAAGGTCGCATCTTGGTAATGTTAACTTTTTTAGATTATTAAAAAAAAGGATTCGCCACCACTTTTTAAAGGGTGGCTCAGAAGGAGAGCTTTTTTGTATATGCAGACAACACAGACAGGATGAACGATGATATTAAATCAATATAAAACTCTTCAAAGTAATCGCTCCCTATGATTTGGCGACAGACAATAAAGAGTAAGAAATGAAGGTTTTCGGTGGAATCGAATCCCTACCCGCCGCGGCCTGGGATTGAACTCTAATGTTCAATCGAGTAATACATGCAAGGGGTGAATTTATCAAAGTTCGAAGAAAATTAATGTATAAGTTCATTTACAAAGAAATGCAATTACTGCATTGATTTCAGACCTTTTAAAGTGAAATACGAATGTCGTTTGCCAAGAAAATCTGGTGTTTAAGGTGGCTCGGGACCTTCGTTCTTTAAGTGAGACTTCCATGTAAATATTTACCAATACTTTGGTCAATGTAAAATAAAACTCAAATAAACTATATATTTTATGAAAGCTGAGACTTTGGAGAAGTAAAAAATGATTATGTGTGTAAGGATGTGTTCTATGAAATATATAAACATCAATCGTGTCTCACCTTTATTGAAGGCTGGAGGTTGTTTGAATAACATCTGTATTCGAAATCCTCATCTCTGTCTTTCGGCCCCTCCCCCGGGAAATTGCCAAGATGTTACACAATAAGATTAGAATATTTGGCCTCTCCAAAGTCTCAGCTTTCATAGTATTTATAGTTTATTGGGGTTTTCTTGTACATTGACCACAGTATTGGTCAATCTTTACATGAAGTCTAACTTAAAGAACTAAGGTCCCGAGCCCCCTTAACGCTGTTAAGACTACCCTACAAGATCTACCTAGCATGGTAGTGTATTTGA
>OZ012699.1:603455-610955 GCA_963942565.1 Maea johnstoni
GCTATTGTTGGGTCTACCTTTGACCCAGCAGCAGTGACCCATTGATTGAAATTGAGGGATCTGATTGGACAATTACACCAGTTTGACCTTTAATCCCATTGAAGAACACCCATTGAGGACGACTTATCCTTAACTGTAAAACACACCTCAGAGTGGGAGAATAAAATATCAAGGTTCGAGTTTTATTCACGGAGGAGGATTAAAAATGTCAAGGTGCGCGATATAATTTAAAGTTGGAGATTAAAAAGTCAAGGTGCAATATTCTATTCATATTAAAAAGTCAAGATTTGGTGGGGGATAAAAAAAAGTTGCATTTCGGGATTTCATTCACAGTACAATTTTGAAAAGTTGCAAAATAGAGAAATATAAAAGAGGTTTTGTAAATTATGAAAGACAAGTTGCAAGTTATTTTATATGTTATTTTCCATGTCCCTAAGAAAGTGCTAATGTATTAGTATTCTCTGAGACCATTCTCCCTATTGCATTGGTTCATTCGCTGAAAAATATTCTTCCTACTTTGTTCACAGATGCAGCACAAGTGAAATATTGCATCGCATTTGCGATTGACATATCTGGTAAGTATGATACGATTTCAATACCTTTAAAAAGATATCTAATGCATTTCTCTTAATTCGAATCAACTTCAGAGTATTGCTAATTCCATAAGAGATATTGAAAAACTATAGCAATTGTATTGTTATTCTGGATGGTTCCACTTGATAAATGGTGTGTGCGATTGCTTATTTCAATTCCCATACACAACAATTCAAACATGGATTTATTGTATAAAGTGAACTCGTTATGACTCTCTACTAAAAAGAACATCATGCAACATTTCGAAACAAAAATGAAAACGTTAAATCGATTGCCCTTACGTTAGCTATCATCGTATCTTAAAAAACGGGTAATTAGCATCATCCAAATTTTAAGGCACATTCATTGACGATTAGTCCCATGGATTTTTATTCTAACTTTTATAGGTTTTCGCATGACCTACACATTATCCTGAACAGTGAACCAATATATAAAAAGATACCTTCTTTTTACGGGTTATCCGCACATAGCGCAGGCCTCTCAGTGGGAGAAATAGAGGTTCCATCACAAGTGGGTGAAAAGAGAAGGTATCTTGCACGAGTGAGTGATTTTGTGTCTTGGGATATGGCTTGCGGATCACTCACAGACTCAAAATCACTCACAGTGGCGACTATCGAGCATACAGTAATTGGCATGACTGGTCGGCCTGCACATTTAGAGTAAGAATTAGATGTCTGCACTGTATTATCACTTACATTGACCTTTTCTTCTACAGAGAGTCTGGACGATCCAGCGCATTTGGTACAAGAGACACAGCTTCTTGGTGACATAATGGATCGACTGGTTGATTCCATTGATACATATCGTGATCTGCAGACATCACTAGACTTCGACATCACGTTCGTGCCCTTCAGCGATCGCGTCGACGTTGATGACGTCAGAGAAATATCCAGTAATGGCTATTCAAGTAGTGCACTATTCAGAGAGGCCGAGCATGATGCCTTTGAACAGATCAAAAACAAGCTTTCAGCTACCGGTGAGTACTTAACGAATATCGTACCCTACAAATATATTTTTGCACGACATCTTCTTAGTGCAAATTCAACTACAGTACCGACATTTAATTCCTGCACTAAATGCATGGGCTGCCCGGGCATAACACACAATCACATGCCCAACTGCCATCAAGTTTCCAGGCCGGAATGGATGCAAGAATGACCTCAAAACTAAACTTAGCTTTGATTTGCAAGCTATATGGGTCATTGATGTGCTTGGCATATTTTTTGACAGTCTAACCCGTGGATAAAGTCTTTTACAGCAGCCTTGTCTGCCAATGACGAAAAACTGATTTATATGTATATGTATATGTGTGTATGTACGTATATCTATATCTCTCTCTCTCTCTCTCTCTCTCTCTCTCTCTCTCTCTCTCTCTCTATATATATATATATATATATATATATATATATATATACATATATATATATATAGATATATGTATATTTATATAGATATAGTTAGACTGTCAGGCTTACTTTATATCTCTTCTTCCTTCTTCCTTCTTCCAGTTACATCCGGATTGACAGACATGGCTGCTGTAATTGACTACATCAATGGGCTAGACTGCGAGGGAGATCGATATGTGGCCATATTCCTATCGGATTACATAATCACAGGCGGCCCAGCTACAGATATCCAGGTTTTACAGGATCGACTTGCAACCCTTACGGGAAAAGGCTACAAAGTAAGTTGACCTAGGGAATGAAAAAATAAATGATAAGGATTCATGTCCCAACCACTATAGTCACAAGAGTCAATATTCAGAAACATGAATGACATTTAAGTTGTTTATAACAGCAGCTAGTGTATAAACTACTTCTACTCTAATCTACTACTACTACTACTACTACTACTACTACTACTACTACTACTACTACTACTACCAGAATACTATCATTATTCTTTTTTGTTATTGTCATTAGTATCAGTATCATTACTACTACTTTTAATTATAATAAGTATCATTAATACTAATAATAGTAATACTAATGAAATAATAATAACAATGATGATAATAATAATGATCTTTGGTAATCTTTAGTTAAGTTGTTTAGGGCATCTTCATCCGTTTACATCCATTTGAATGCCCATGTGGCAATTGGGCATGCATACCATTGTCTAAGAATACCCAGTCATCCCTGTGTATTGAGAACATCAATGTAAAGTCCGTACTGTTTCTCCCATTTTCAAACCACGTTGAAAATCAAATGGCCTTAGGTTTAGATGCCATTTTGCTCTTAGTATTGACGAGAAAGATAATCTGTAGGTATTTGTGAGAGTTTTTCCATAGAAACATTGAAATATCTATGCAGAACGTAATCATCTTTCTTGTCAATATTTACCTTCTAAATTGGGGCCCAGAGACTTGCAGACCCTCTGATAATGTTGAAACTTACTTGGACGTTATTCCTTATTGATAATTCCTTTTTTCTTAGTACATATCACTATGAACCTTTTCTCTTTCAGGTTGTTTAGCATGAGAACAATTGGTTGATTTGAAAATATATACTTTGATAGGAATCTCATTCGCAGTGAGAATTAATTTTATAAATTGGTTCTCATGTTAAAAGATATTAATGAAAAACCACAAGTTCGAATTGAACAAGGTCACGAAATAATCACATTTCATATTTTAAAATTAGTTTTGAATTTTTTTCCTTCCATTTCTCCTTTTTATTTTATTTTCCTTATCTAATACAGTCCAATTCGAAACATCATTGAGCTATAAACTTAGATATATTAACTAACAAAATCTCTTGGTGAAATAGAATATCAGGGAAGGTTTCTGTTTGCTTGTTATAGTAAGTAACATTATACATTTAGTTAGAAATTAAATCTTCCTATTGTACAAGAATGTCAAGCCCGCAAGGGGCACACCCTCTTGGCTTGCTCAATGGTGTGCAATAGAAGCTGGCATCTCCCGGGAAACCCTAAGCTGGTGTGGCGCCCTGCTCGCCTTACAAAATAATGTGGATGTGTGGATCTGTCCATGTATACCATGCATCTAAAAGATCCCTTAGTCTTCTTTGTATACAAAGGCTCAAAAAAAATTCTTCCTCTTTTTTCTTCTTTCACATGCTTTGCCATTGTTCTTCAACAATGGCAAAGGACCACTTTATGGAAAAAAAACTTTATTGCATTGAATGACCTAATGTGTCGATGTGCCTTCAAGCTCTCATTCATTCATTCATTTACACAGATGACATGATTAAGCACAAGTTATCAGGTTGCTGTATTTCTTACAGGTGGTACCTGTGGCGTTGGACAAGGACATAGGCCACTCAGCTTTCAAGAAGTTCGAAGAAGCATCAGGGTACTCGGTTAACACGGCAACAGATGACACTGCGACATTGGATGACGTCATACTAGATATCTTCGAGCAGCAGTCACAGTAGCAACAGCAGTAGTAGTAGTAGTAGTAGTAGTAGTAGTAGTAGTAGTAGTAGTAGTAGTAGTAGGATGAGGAGGAGGAGGAGGAGGAGGGAGAGCAGTAGTAGTAGTAGTAGTAGTAGGAGGAGGAGGAGGGTGAGCAGCAGTAGTAGTAGTAGTAGTAATAGTAGTAGTAGTAGTAGTAGTAGTAGTAGTAGTAGTGGTGGTGGTGTGTTTATTTCTGTAACTCTCACATTCAAAGTCATACATCAAAGACGAGGAAATGACAAAGGGGACTGTGGGATGGAACTGCATGGATCCCAAGGTGGTGTAGATGGCAATTTCTGAGGATGTACCCTAAAGCAGGTATATGGATCACCTAGCTCTCATTCGAAGGAATGATTGTTTTGATTTGTTATGCTACATTCGCACTGTCAAGAACCAAGACAAGAACTTTGAAAGAATTTCCCCCTTTTTTTTTTGGGGGGGGGGGGGGAGGGCGCAATATTTGTGCATATTCTTGGCAAAAACTATACATTGAAAGATGCCGAACGAGCTAGGACTAAATCACGCCTGTTTTAGGAAGGAGATAAGACTGTTTAACAAATGTTTGAAGACTATCAAGGAATATGTAAAGAAATTGAGATGATTGTCTTAAGAACTGTGAAGAATGTATTTGGAATAATTAGGAAAACAGTACGACTCCAAAGATTGCACTAATACCATAAGAATACTGTTGTGATAATAAATGAAGAACTCAGAAATCTATACTATCACTGTTGTAAGACTGTACTGAGTATAAAATATAACACACAAGATTCAATGAACATCAACTGTTTTATTCATTTTATTTAGTATAGGTAACACCATACATTGACCTACTTTCCACTTCCGCTATTTGACAAATACTCTCCTGCTATCAACAAAGCTTGACTAACCCTTCTACTGGCTGACAAATAATTTCCCATAACACAACAATTGACCACTGGCAACTGGAGGAATGACAAAACATGTGCAGAGTTACAGGGGCTATCAGGAAACACATCTCTGCAGGCTGCCTAAGTTCAGAGGGATTATCTTAAAGATTATTACAACTCTCCAGTAGGGAAAGTGGCCTGGCAAAATAATATGATATAACAAAAATATAAAACAAATGGTGCGAACTAGTAACAACACACAGAACATTAATCTACACCTGCTAAGTTGTAGCTACATGAACCTGCTTGTGTGTGATGTTCACAAACATGTTAAGTACCCTGCTCAAATATGATCATATTACTACAATAGAACCTGACAAGTATTTACTACTTACAAAACTAAGAACATTAAGTAAAAGTTTCAAACAGAATTCAAAGTTGCTAATCATCTTGTAATAGACAAAAAGGCTGAGTATCACAAATTCTTTTGAGCCTAATTGTATAATAATAAAAGCTTATGAGACGAAGGCGTTCAACTTCTACTAGATGAGTTCACATGTTTATGGCCAGGAGAATCTATAGATAGAGCCCGGTTCCTGTATGCATGGGACGCTTCTGGTGGAGAACTGGAGGAGAATGCTTCATGTTACCAGCCGGTGGTCGTTCAAAGGCAATAAAAGTTCTGGCCGGTTGGCTGGGGTGTTGGCTATTTTTATACGTTAAAATAATTTGGTTGTGTTTATTGGCATGATAGCCGTTTTGGCTAAATTGAACGCCTGTGTCTCATAAGCCTTTGATAATAAGGGCTAAGAAAGTGACACAAACAAACCAACACCTGGGAAACTGCTGCTATATAAACCTGCTGTGTCAAGTACCCTTACCAAATTATAATGGAAAACTGTTAAGCATGTTTTAAGTTGCAAATCCACACATGATCTGTCAGAGATAAATAGGGTCAGTATCACATCTTAACTCTTACGCTGCCGCTATCTAATTTGGCCATCACAAAATTATGCAAAAAACCCTGAAAAGTGACTGAAACCCTGCCACATGGGTACTCAACATGAGTGCTCAGCGAGGGCTACCCAATGAATACCAACATGATAGGGTTTGGATGGTTTTCAAAATTGTTGGCCCCTTGTGCTTTAGACGAAAGTAACCTCAGCATTGGAAGGGTTAATGTCTCTCTCATAAAATAGGTACGATTTACACCCTTTCCATCGGCATATCAGCTGACACAATAAAACGAATCGACCTACACTTCCTCTGTACAAACAAAGCCACTATGACAACCAACAAAATGCCTAGCAACGCTAAAATGGGTAATATCATATTGGTTTTTGGAATTGGCAGATACGTTTGTTGGGATGTTGTCGTAGATATAGCGGATGTTGTGTGCCACACTGAAACAGTTGCCTGGCAACCAATCCCTGTGTAGTTCCTTAGTTGAATTAATTCCTGAGTGAGGGCGCCGCTCTCGCGGCAAACGAGATTATCGTAGCCAGCAAAGATGGATGACCAAGTCTCGTTAGTCATCCAGAGTAGGTCACATGAACAAATCAAGGGATTCCGTGAAACCATCATGGATTGGAAAACATTTGTCATACCAAGAAGAAGAGTTTCACTTAAAGTTGATAATTTATTATCCCTAAAGTTCAACGATCTCAACTTTTGTAGACCTGTGAAGTCCTCTGTATGTAGAAAACGTAAGCGGTTTTGGTCAAAGTTTATCTTAGTGATATTAGGCGTGTAACTGAACAGTCCTCTTGGTAGAAATTCAAGGCGATTGCCTGAAAAATCTATGTTCTTGATATCTTTAATTCCGTACAACGCATTTGCTGAAACGTTTTCGATTTGATTTTCGGAGAGACCTAAATATGTCAGTCTGTCCAATCCATCAAAAACGTTCGCTGGTAGATATCCAATCAAATTGTTCTCGAGATGGAGGCGTTGAAGGTTGTTCATGCATTTAAACGCTGCGCCAAAAGTGTTAGAAATGGAGCTAATAGCATTTTCTTTCGAAAACAAAGTCTTTAAATATTTCGCTTCACAAAAGGCATCAAGTGAAATATTCTTAATCTCATTTTGATTCAAGCAGAAAGTATCAAGTCGAGCCTCACTCCTAAATAAAGGGTCTTCAATAGAAACTATGGAGTTTTGTTCTAGTTCAATCTTTGTCAAGTAAGTAAGATTTTGAAGAAAAGTGAGATACGATATACGATTATCTGAAAGATGAACCGTTTGCAGCGTCAGCCGAGAATTTGAAAAGGCATTTGCCTCAATCCAGGTGATTTTGTTCCGCGACAAGTGGATAGTTTTGAGAGCTTGGAAGAAGACAAAACTGTCGTTACTTATGACAGAAATATCGTTGACGGACAGATCTATATACTGCAATTGTCTGACATACCGAAATGCTTTTGAAGGGACATCAGTAAGTTTGTTTCCACTGAGTGAAAGGTAGCGCAGCTGAACACCGCTCCCTGCAAACGCCAAATCGTGAACTTGCCTCAAACCCAGAGCATTGAAGGATGCTGACGTCGTCTGTAAAAAGAAAGGAAAGACACTAAGCCATAGCTACAGTATAGACACTTTACTCCTGCATCAGTCGACCGGACGTCTG
>OZ012699.1:620025-650512 GCA_963942565.1 Maea johnstoni
CTTGAGAGACAGCGAGCAGTCAGCGGCAATGCCTTAGACCTCCTGGATATCGAGGCATGCCTTCAGTCTTGAGAGACAGCGAGCAGTCAGTAGCTATGCCCCAGACCTCTTGGATATCGAGACAAGCCTTCAGTCTTGAGAGACAGCGAGCAGTCAGCGGTAATGCCTTAGACCTCCTGGATATCGAGGCATGCCTTCAGTCTTGAGAGACAGCGAGCAGTCAGTGGCAATGCCTTAGACCTCTTGGATATCGAGGCAAGCCTTCAGTCTTGAGAGACAGCGAGCAGTCAGCGGCAATGCCTTAGACCTCTTGGATATCGAGACAAGCCTTCAGTCTTGAGAGACAGCGAGCAGTCAGTAGCAATGCCTCAGACCTCTTGGATATCGAGGAAGGCCTACAGTCTTGAGAGACAGCGAGCAGTCAGTGGCAATGTCTCAGACCTCTTGGATATCGAGGAAGGCCTACAGTCTTGAGAGACAGCGAGCAGTCAGTAGCAATGCCTCAGACCTCTTGGATATCGAGGAAGGCCTACAGTCTTGAGAGACAGCGAGCAGTCAGTAGCAATGTCTCAGACCTCTTAGATATCGAGACAGGCCTTCAGTCTTGAGAGACAGCGAGCAGTCAGTAGCAATGCCTCAGACCTCTTGAATATCGAGGAAGGCCTACAGTCTTGAGAGACAGCGAGCAGTCAGTGGCAATGCCTTAGACCTCTTGAATATCGAGGAAGGCCTTCAGTCTTGAGAGACAGCGAGCAGTCAGTAGCAATGCCTCAGACCTCTTGGATATCGAGACAGGCCTTCAGTCTTGAGAGACAGCGAGCAGTCAGTAGCAATGTCTCAGACCTCTTGGATATCGAGACAGGCCTTCAGTCTTGAGAGACAGCGAGCAGTCAGTAGCAATGCCTCAGACCTCTTGAATATCGAGGAAGGCCTACAGTCTTGAGAGACAGCGAGCAGTCAGTGGCAATGCCTTAGACCTCTTGAATATCGAGGAAGGCCTACAGTCTTCAGAGACAGCGAGCAGTCAGTAGCAATGCCTCAGACCTCTTGGATATCGAGACAGGCCTACAGTCTTGAGGGACAGCGAGCAGTCAGTAGCAATGCCTCAGACCTCTTGGATATCCAGACAGGCCTTCAGTCTTGAGAGACAGCGAGCAGTCAGTAGCAATGTCTCAGACCTCTTGGATATCGAGGCAGGCCTTCAGTCTTGAGAGACAGCGAGCAGTCAGTAGCAATGCCTCAGACCTCTTGGATATCGAGGAAGGCCTACAGTCTTGAGAGACAGCGAGCAGCCAGTGGCAATGCCTTAGACCTCCTGGATATCGAGGCAGGCCTTCAGTCTTGAGAGACAGCGAGCAGTCAGTAGCTATGCCCCAGACCTCTTGGATATCGAGACAAGCCTTCAGTCTTGAGAGACAGCGAGCAGTCAGCGGCAATGCCTTAGACCTCCTGGATATCGAGGCATGCCTTCAGTCTTGAGAGACAGCGAGCAGCCAGTGGCAATGCCTTAGACCTCTTGGATATCGAGGAAGGCCTACAGTCTTGAGAGACAGCGAGCAGTCAGTGGCAATGTCTCAGACCTCTTGAATATCGAGGAAGGCCTACAGTCTTGAGAGACAGCGAGCAGTCAGTGGCAATGCCTTAGACCTCTTGAATATCGAGGAAGGCCTACAGTCTTGAGAGACAGCGAGCAGTCAGTAGCAATGCCTCAGACCTCTTGGATATCGAGACAGGCCTTCAGTCTTGAGAGACAGCGAGCAGTCAGTAGCAATGTCTCAGACCTCTTGGATATCGAGACAGGCCTTCAGTCTTGAGAGACAGCGAGCAGTCAGTAGCAATGCCTCAGACCTCTTGAATATCGAGGAAGGCCTACAGTCTTGAGAGACAGCGAGCAGTCAGTGGCAATGCCTTAGACCTCTTGAATATCGAGGAAGGCCTACAGTCTTCAGAGACAGCGAGCAGTCAGTAGCAATGCCTCAGACCTCTTGGATATCGAGACAGGCCTACAGTCTTGAGAGACAGCGAGCAGTCAGTAGCAATGCCTCAGACCTCTTGGATATCCAGACAGGCCTTCAGTCTTGAGAGACAGCGAGCAGTCAGTAGCAATGTCTCAGACCTCTTGGATATCGAGGCAGGCCTTCAGTCTTGAGAGACAGCGAGCAGTCAGTAGCAATGCCTCAGACCTCTTGGATATCGAGGAAGGCCTACAGTCTTGAGAGACAGCGAGCAGCCAGTGGCAATGCCTTAGACCTCCTGGATATTGAGGCAGGCCTTCAGTCTTGAGAGACAGCGAGCAGTCAGTAGCTATGCCCCAGACCTCTTGGATATCGAGACAAGCCTTGTCTTGAGAGACAGCGAGCAGTCAGCGGCAATGCCTTAGACCTCCTGGATATCGAGGCATGCCTTCAGTCTTGAGAGACAGCGAGCAGTCAGTGGCAATGCCTTAGACCTCTTGGATATCGAGGCAAGCCTTCAGTCTTGAGAGACAGCGAGCAGTCAGCGGCAATGCCTTAGACCTATTGGATATCGAGACAAGCCTTCAGTATTGAGAGACAGGGAGCAGTCAGTAGCAATGCCTCAGACCTCTTGGATATCGAGGAAGGCCTACGGTCTTGAGAGACAGCGAGCAGTCAGTGGCAATGTCTCAGACCTCTTGAATATCGAGGAAGGCCTACAGTCTTGAGAGACAGCGAGCAGTCAGTAGCAATGTCTCAGACCTCTTAGATATCGAGACAGGCCTTCAGTCTTGAGAGACAGCGAGCAGTCAGTAGCAATGCCTCAGACCTCTTGAATATCGAGGAAGGCCTACAGTCTTGAGAGACAGCGAGCAGTCAGTGGCAATGCCTTAGACCTCTTGAATATCGAGGAAGGCCTACAGTCTTGAGAGACAGCGAGCAGTCAGTAGCAATGCCTCAGACCTCTTGGATATCGAGACAGGCCTTCAGTCTTGAGAGACAGCGAGCAGTCAGTAGCAATGTCTCAGACCTCTTGGATATCGAGACAGGCCTTCAGTCTTGAGAGACAGCGAGCAGTCAGTAGCAATGCCTTAGACCTCTTGAATATCGAGGAAGGCCTATAGTCTTGAGAGACAGCGAGCAGTCAGTGGCAATGCCTTAGACCTCTTGAATATCGAGGAAGGCCTACAGTCTTCAGAGACAGCGAGCAGTCAGTAGCAATGCCTCAGACCTCTTGGATATCGAGACAGGCCTACAGTCTTGAGAGACAGCGAGCAGTCAGTAGCAATGCCTCAGACCTTTTGGATATCCAGACAGGCCTTCAGTCTTGAGAGACAGCGAGCAGTCAGTAGCAATGTCTCAGACCTCTTGGATATCGAGGCAGGCCTTCAGTCTTGAGAGACAGCGAGCAGTCAGTAGCAATGCCTCAGACCTCTTGGATATCGAGGAAGGCCTACAGTCTTGAGAGACAGCGAGCAGCCAGTGGCAATGCCTTAGACCTCTTGGATATCGAGGCAAGCCTTCAGTCTTGAGAGACAGCGAGCAGTCAGAAGCAATGTCTCAGACCTCTTGGATATCGAGGAAGGCCTATAGTCTTGAGAGACAGCGAGCAGTCAGTGGCAATGCCTTAGACCTCTTGGATATCGAGGCAAGCCTTCAGTCTTGAGAGACAGCGAGCAGTCAGCGGCAATGCCTTAGACCTCTTGGATATCGAGACAAGCCTTCAGTCTTGAGAGACAGCGAGCAGTCAGTAGCAATGCCTTAGACCTCTTGGATATCGAGGAAGGCCTACAGTCTTGAGAGACAGCGAGCAGCCAGTGGCAATGCCTCAGACCTCTTGAATATCGAGGCAGGCCTGCAGTCTTGAGAGACAGCGAGCAGTCAGTAGCAATGTCTCAGACCTCTTGGATATCGAGGCAGGCCTTCAGTCTTGGGAGACAGCGAGCAGTCAGCGGCAATGCCTTAGACCTATTGGATATCGAGGCAAGCCTTGTCTTGAGAGACAGCGAGCAGTCAGCGGCAATGTCTCAGACCTCTTGGATATCGAGGAAGGCCTATAGTCTTGAGAGACAGCGAGCAGTCAGTGGCAATGCCTTAGACCTCTTGGATATCGAGGCAAGCCTTCAGTCTTGAGAGACAGCGAGCAGTCAGCGGCAATACCTTAGACCTCTTGGATATCGAGACAAGCCTTCAGTCTTGAGAGACAGCGAGCAGTCAGTAGCAATGCCTCAGACCTCTTGAATATCGAGGAAGGCCTACAGTCTTGAGAGACAGCGAGCAGTCAGTGGCAATGCCTTAGACCTCTTGGATATCGAGACAAGCCTTCAGTCTTGAGAGACAGCGAGCAGTCAGCGGCAATGCCTCAGACCTCTTGGATATCGAGACAAGCCTACAGTCTTGAGAGACAGCGAGCAGTCAGCGGCAATGCCTTAGACCTCTTGGATATCGAGGAAGGCCTACAGTCTTGAGAGACAGCGAGCAGCCAGTGGCAATGTCTCAGACCTCTTGGATATCGAGGCAGGCCTTCAGTCTTGAGAGACAGCGAGCAGCCAGTGGCAATGCCTTAGAGCTCTTGAATATCGAGGAAGGCCTGCAGTCTTGAGAGACAGCGAGCAGTCAGTAGCAATGTCTCAGACCTCTTGGATATCGAGGCAGGCCTTCAGTCTTGAGAGACATTGAGCAGTCAGCGGCAATGCCTTAGACCTCTTGGATATCGAGACAAGCCTTCAGTCTTGAGAGACAGCGAGCAGTCAGCGGCAATGCCTTAGACCTCTTGGATATCGAGACAAGCCTTCAGTCTTGAGAGACAGCGAGCAGTCAGCGGCAATGCCCTAGACCTCTTGGATATCGAGGCAGGCCTTCAGTCTTGAGAGACAGCGAGCAGTCAGTAGCAATGCCTCAGACCTCTTGGATATCGAGGCAGGCCTTCAGTCTTGAGAGACAGCGAGCAGTCAGTAGCAATGCCTTAGAGCTCTTGAATATCGAGGAAGGCCTACAGTCTTGAGAGACATTGAGCAGTCAGTGGCAATGCCTCAGACCTATTGGATATCGAGGCAAGCCTTCAGTCTTGAGAGACAGCGAGCAGTCAGTAGCAATGCCTCAGACCTCTTGAATATCGAGGAAGGCCTACAGTCTTGAGAGACAGCGAGCAGTCAGTGGCAATGCCTTAGACCTCTTGGATATCGAGACAAGCCTTCAGTCTTGAGAGACAGCGAGCAGTCAGCGGCAATGCCTCAGACCTCTTGGATATCGAGACAAGCCTACAGTCTTGAGAGACAGCGAGCAGTCAGCGGCAATGCCTTAGACCTCTTGGATATCGAGGAAGACCTACAGTCTTGAGAGACAGCGAGCAGCCAGTGGCAATGCCTCAGACCTCTTGGATATCGAGACAAGCCTACAGTCTTGAGAGTCAGCGAGCAGTCAGTAGCAATGCCCTAGACCTCTTGGATATCGAGGCAGGCCTTCAGTCCTGAGAGACAGCGAGCAGTCAGCGGCAATGCCTTAGACCTCTTGGATATCGAGGCAGGCCTTCAGTCCTGAGAGACAGCGAGCAGTCAGCGGCAATGCCTTAGACCTCTTGGATATCGAGACAAGCCTACAGTCTTGAGAGACAGCGAGCAGTCAGTGGCAATGTCTCAGACCTCTTGGATATCGAGGAAGGCCTTCATTCTTGAGAGACAGCGAGCAGTCAGCAGCAATGTGTCAGACCTCTTGGATATCGAGGAAGGCCTACAGTCTTGAGAGACAGCGAGCAGTCAGCAGCAATGTGTCAGACCTCTTGGATATCGAGGAAGGCCTACAGTCTTGAGAGACAGCGAGCAGTCAGCAGCAATGTCTCAGACCTCTTGGATATCGAGACAAGCCTTCAGTCTTGAGAGACAGCGAGCAGCCAGTGGCAATGCCTCAGACCTATTGGATATCGAGGCAAGCCTACAGTCTTGAGAGACAGCGAGCAGTCAGTAGCAATGCCTTAGAGCTCTTGAATATCGAGGAAGGCCTACAGTCTTGAGAGACATTAAGCAGTCAGTGGCAATGCCTCAGACCTCTTGGATATCGAGACAAGCCTACAGTCTTGAGAGTCAGCGAGCAGTCAGTAGCAATGCCCTAGACCTCTTGGATATCGAGGCAGGCCTTCAGTCCTGAGAGACAGCGAGCAGTCAGCGGCAATGCCTTAGACCTCTTGGATATCGAGACAAGCCTACAGTCTTGAGAGACAGCGAGCAGTCAGTGGCAATGCCTTAGACCTCTTGGATATCGAGACAAGCCTTCAGTCTTGAGAGACAGCGAGCAGCCAGTGGCAATGCCTCAGACCTATTGGATATCGAGGCAGGCCTTCAGTCCTGAGAGACAGCGAGCAGTCAGTGGCAATGCCTCAGACCTCTTGGATATCGAGACAAGCCTTCAGTCTTGAGAGACAGCGAGCAGCCAGTGGCAATGCCTCAGACCTCTTGGATATCGAGACAAGCCTTCAGTCTTGAGAGACAGCGAGCAGCCAGTGGCAATGCCCTAGACCTCTTGGATATCGAGGCAGGCCTTTAGTCTTGAGAGACAGCGAGCAGTCAGTAGCAATGTCTCAGACCTCTTGGATATCGAGACAAGCCTTCAGTCTTGAGAGACAGCGAGCAGCCAGTGGCAATGCCTCAGACCTATTGGATATCGAGACAAGCCTTCAGTCTTGAGAGACAGCGAGCAGTCAGTGGCAATGCCCTAGACCTCTTGGATATCGAGGCAGGCCTTCAGTCTTGAGAGACAGCGAGCAGTCAGCAGCAATGTCTCAGACCTCTTGGATATCGAGGCAAGCCTACAGTCTTGAGAGACAGCGAGCAGTCAGTGCAATGTCTCAGACCTCTTGGATATCGAGGCAGGCCTTCAGGCTTGAGAGACAGCGAGCAGTCAGTGGCAATGCCTTAGACCTCTTGGATATCGAGGCAGGCCTTCAGTTCTGAGAGACAGCTAGCAGTCAGTGGCAATGCCTTAGACCTCTTGGATATCGAGGCAGGCCTTCAGTCTTGAGAGACAGCTAGCAGTCAGTGGCAATGCCTTAGACCTCTTGGATATCGAGGCAGGCCTACAGTCTTGAGAGACATTAAGCAGTCAGTGGCAATGCCTCAGACCTCTTGGATATCGAGACAAGCCTACAGTCTTGAGAGTCAGCGAGCAGTCAGTAGCAATGCCCTAGACCTCTTGGATATCGAGGCAGGCCTTCAGTCCTGAGAGACAGCGAGCAGTCAGCGGCAATGCCTTAGACCTCTTGGATATCGAGACAAGCCTACAGTCTTGAGAGACAGCGAGCAGTCAGTGGCAATGCCTTAGACCTCTTGGATATCGAGACAAGCCTTCAGTCTTGAGAGACAGCGAGCAGCCAGTGGCAATGCCTCAGACCTATTGGATATCGAGGCAGGCCTTCAGTCCTGAGAGACAGCGAGCAGTCAGTGGCAATGCCTCAGACCTCTTGGATATCGAGACAAGCCTTCAGTCTTGAGAGACAGCGAGCAGCCAGTGGCAATGCCTCAGACCTCTTGGATATCGAGACAAGCCTTCAGTCTTGAGAGACAGCGAGCAGCCAGTGGCAATGCCCTAGACCTCTTGGATATCGAGGCAGGCCTTTAGTCTTGAGAGACAGCGAGCAGTCAGTAGCAATGTCTCAGACCTCTTGGATATCGAGACAAGCCTTCAGTCTTGAGAGACAGCGAGCAGCCAGTGGCAATGCCTCAGACCTATTGGATATCGAGACAAGCCTTCAGTCTTGAGAGACAGCGAGCAGTCAGTGGCAATGCCCTAGACCTCTTGGATATCGAGGCAGGCCTTCAGTCTTGAGAGACAGCGAGCAGTCAGCAGCAATGTCTCAGACCTCTTGGATATCGAGGCAAGCCTACAGTCTTGAGAGACAGCGAGCAGTCAGTGCAATGTCTCAGACCTCTTGGATATCGAGGCAGGCCTTCAGGCTTGAGAGACAGCGAGCAGTCAGTGGCAATGCCTTAGACCTCTTGGATATCGAGGCAGGCCTTCAGTTCTGAGAGACAGCTAGCAGTCAGTGGCAATGCCTTAGACCTCTTGGATATCGAGGCAGGCCTTCAGTCTTGAGAGACAGCTAGCAGTCAGTGGCAATGCCTTAGACCTCTTGGATATCGAGGCAGGCCTTCAGTCTTGAGAGACAGCGAGCAGTCAGTGGCAATGCCTTAGACCTCTTGGATATCGAGGCAAGCCTTCAGTCTTGAGAGACAGCGAGCAGTCAGTGGCAATGCCTTAGACCTCTTGGATATCGAGGCAGGCCTTCAGTCTTGAGAGACAGCGAGCAGTCAGTAGCAATGTCTCAGACCTCTTGGATATCGAGACAAGCCTTCAGTCTTGAGAGACAGCGAGCAGCCAGTGGCAATGCCTCAGACCTATTGGATATCGAGACAAGCCTTCAGTCTTGAGAGACAGCGAGCAGCCAGTGGCAATGCCTCAGACCTATTGGATATCGAGGCAGGCCTTCAGTCTTGAGAGACAGCGAGCAGCCAGTGGCAATGCCTCAGACCTATTGGATATCGAGGCAGGCCTTCAGTCTTGAGAGACAGCGAGCAGCCAGTGGCAATGCCTCAGACCTATTGGATATCGAGGCAGGCCTTCAGTCTTGAGAGACAGCGAGCAGCCAGTGGCAATGCCTCAGACCTCTTGGATATCGAGGCAGGCCTTCAGTCTTGAGAGACAGCGAGCAGCCAGTGGCAATGCCTTAGAGCTCTTGAATATCGAGGAAGGCCTGCAGTCTTGAGAGACAGCGAGCAGTCAGTAGCAATGTCTCAGACCTCTTGGATATCGAGGCAGGCCTTCAGTCTTGAGAGACATTGAGCAGTCAGCGGCAATGCCTTAGACCTCTTGGATATCGAGACAAGCCTTCAGTCTTGAGAGACAGCGAGCAGTCAGCGGCAATGCCTTAGACCTCTTGGATATCGAGACAAGCCTTCAGTCTTGAGAGACAGCGAGCAGTCAGCGGCAATGCCCTAGACCTTTTGGATATCGAGGCAGGCCTTCAGTCTTGAGAGACAGCGAGCAGTCAGTAGCAATGCCTCAGACCTCTTGGATATCGAGGCAGGCCTTCAGTCTTGAGAGACAGCGAGCAGTCAGTAGCAATGCCTTAGAGCTCTTGAATATCGAGGAAGGCCTACAGTCTTGAGAGACATTGAGCAGTCAGTGGCAATGCCTCAGACCTATTGGATATCGAGGCAAGCCTTCAGTCTTGAGAGACAGCGAGCAGTCAGTAGCAATGCCTCAGACCTCTTGAATATCGAGGAAGGCCTACAGTCTTGAGAGACAGCGAGCAGTCAGTGGCAATGCCTTAGACCTCTTGGATATCGAGACAAGCCTTCAGTCTTGAGAGACAGCGAGCAGTCAGCGGCAATGCCTCAGACCTCTTGGATATTGAGACAAGCCTACAGTCTTGAGAGACAGCGAGCAGTCAGCGGCAATGCCTTAGACCTCTTGGATATCGAGGAAGACCTACAGTCTTGAGAGACAGCGAGCAGCCAGTGGCAATGCCTCAGACCTCTTGGATATCGAGACAAGCCTACAGTCTTGAGAGTCAGCGAGCAGTCAGTAGCAATGCCCTAGACCTCTTGGATATCGAGGCAGGCCTTCAGTCCTGAGAGACAGCGAGCAGTCAGCGGCAATGCCTTAGACCTCTTGGATATCGAGGCAGGCCTTCAGTCCTGAGAGACAGCAAGCAGTCAGCGGCAATGCCTTAGACCTCTTGGATATCGAGACAAGCCTACAGTCTTGAGAGACAGCGAGCAGTCAGTGGCAATGTCTCAGACTTTTTGGATATCGAGGAAGGCCTTCATTCTTGAGAGACAGCGAGCAGTCAGCAGCAATGTGTCAGACCTCTTGGATATCGAGGAAGGCCTACAGTCTTGAGAGACAGCGAGCAGTCAGCAGCAATGTCTCAGACCTCTTGGATATCGAGACAAGCCTACAGTCTTGAGAGACAGCGAGCAGGCAGATGCAATGCCTCAGACCTATTGGATATCGAGGCAAGCCTTCAGTCTTGAGAGACAGCGAGCAGTCAGTAGCAATGCCTCAGACCTCTTGAATATTGAGGAAGGCCTACAGTCTTGAGAGACAGCGAGCAGTCAGTGGCAATGCCTTAGACCTCTTGGATATCGAGACAAGCCTTCAGTCTTGAGAGACAGCGAGCAGTCAGCGGCAATGCCTCAGACCTCTTGGATATCGAGACAAGCCTACGGTCTTGAGAGACAGCGAGCAGTCAGCGGCAATGCCTTAGACCTCTTGGATATCGAGGGAGGCCTACAGTCTTGAGAGACAGCGAGCAGCCAGTGGCAATGCCTCAGACCTCTTGGATATCGAGGCAGGCCTTCAGTCTTGAGAGACAGCGAGCAGCCAGTGGCAATGCCTTAGAGCTCTTGAATATCGAGGAAGGCCTGCAGTCTTGAGAGACAGCGAGCAGTCAGTAGCAATGTCTCAGACCTCTTGGATATCGAGGCAGGCCTTCAGTCTTGAGAGACATTGAGCAGTCAGCGGCAATGCCTTAGACCTCTTGGATATCGAGACAAGCCTTCAGTCTTGAGAGACAGCGAGCAGTCAGCGGCAATGCCTTAGACCTCTTGGTTATCGAGACAAGCCTTCAGTCTTGAGAGACAGCGAGCAGTCAGCGGCAATGCCCTAGACCTCTTGGATATCGAGGCAGGCCTTCAGTCTTGAGAGACAGCGAGCAGTCAGTAGCAATGCCTCAGACCTCTTGGATATCGAGGCAGGCCTTCAGTCTTGAGAGACAGCGAGCAGTCAGTAGCAATGCCTCAGACCTCTTGGATATCGAGGCAGGCCTTCAGTCTTGAGAGACAGCGAGCAGTCAGTAGCAATGCCTTAGAGCTCTTGAATATCGAGGAAGGCCTACAGTCTTGAGAGACATTGAGCAGTCAGTGGCAATGCCTCAGACCTCTTGGATATCGAGACAAGCCTACAGTCTTGAGAGTCAGCGAGCAGTCAGTAGCAATGCCCTAGACCTCTTGGATATCAAGGCAGCCTTCAGTCCTGAGAGACAGCGAGCAGTCAGCGGCAATGCCTTAGACCTCTTGGATATCGAGGCAGGCCTTCAGTCCTGAGAGACAGCGAGCAGTCAGCGGCAATGCCTTAGACCTCTTGGATATCGAGACAAGCCTACAGTCTTGAGAGACAGCGAGCAGTCAGTGGCAATGCCTTAGACCTCTTGGATATCGAGACAAGCCTTCAGTCTTGAGAGACAGCGAGCAGCCAGTGGCAATGCCTCAGACCTATTGGATATCGAGGCAGGCCTTCAGTCCTGAGAGACAGCGAGCAGTCAGTGCCAATGCCTCAGACCTCTTGGATATCGAGACAAGCCTTCAGTCTTGAGAGACAGCGAGCAGCCAGTGGCAATGCCTCAGACCTCTTGGATATCGAGACAAGCCTTCAGTCTTGAGAGACAGCGAGCAGCCAGTGGCAATGCCTTAGACCTCTTGGATATTGAGGCAGGCCTTTAGTCTTGAGAGACAGCGAGCAGTCAGTAGCAATGTCTCAGACCTCTTGGATATCGAGACAAGCCTTCAGTCTTGAGAGACAGCGAGCAGCCAGTGGCAATGCCTCAGACCTATTGGATATCGAGACAAGCCTTCAGTCTTGAGAGACAGCGAGCAGTCAGTGGCAATGCCCTAGACCTCTTGGATATCGAGGCAGGCCTTCAGTCTTGAGAGACAGCGAGCAGTCAGCAGCAATGTCTCAGACCTCTTGGATATCGAGGCAAGCCTACAGTCTTGAGAGACAGCGAGCAGTCAGTGCAATGTCTCAGACCTCTTGGATATCGAGGCAGGCCTTCAGGCTTGAGAGACAGCGAGCAGTCAGTGGCAATGCCTTAGACCTCTTGGATATCGAGGCAGGCCTTCAGTTCTGAGAGACAGCTAGCAGTCAGTGGCAATGCCTTAGACCTCTTGGATATCGAGGAAGGCCTATAGTCTTGAGAGACATTGAGCAGTCAGTGGCAATGCCTCAGACCTATTGGATATCGAGGCAAGCCTTCAGTTTTGAGAGACAGCGAGCAGTCAGTAGCAATGCCTCAGACCTCTTGAATATCGAGGAAGGCCTACAGTCTTGAGAGACAGCGAGCAGTCAGTGGCAATGCCTTAGACCTCTTGGATATCGAGACAAGCCTTCAGTCTTGAGAGACAGCGAGCAGTCAGAGGCAATGCCTCAGACCTCTTGGATATCGAGACAAGCCTACAGTCTTGAGAGACAGCGAGCAGTCAGCGGCAATGCCTTAGACCTCTTGGATATCGAGGAAGACCTACAGTCTTGAGAGACAGCGAGCAGCCAGTGGCAATGCCTCAGACCTCTTGGATATCGAGACAAGCCTACAGTCTTGAGAGTCAGCGAGCAGTCAGTAGCAATGCCCTAGACCTCTTGGATATCGAGGCAGGCCTTCAGTCCTGAGAGACAGCGAGCAGTCAGCGGCAATGCCTTAGACCTCTTGGATATCGAGGCAGGCCTTCAGTCCTGAGAGACAGCGAGCAGTCAGCGGCAATGCCTTAGACCTCTTGGATATCGAGACAAGCCTACAGTCTTGAGAGACAGCGAGCAGTCAGTGGCAATGTCTCAGACCTCTTGGATATCGAGGAAGGCCTTCATTCTTGAGAGACAGCGAGCAGTCAGCAGCAATGTGTCAGACCTCTTGGATATCGAGGAAGGCCTACAGTCTTGAGAGACAGCGAGCAGTCAGCAGCAATGTCTCAGACCTCTTGGATATCGAGACAAGCCTACAGTCTTGAGAGACAGCGAGCAGGCAGATGCAATGCCTCAGACCTATTGGATATCGAGGCAAGCCTTCAGTCTTGAGAGACAGCGAGCAGTCAGTAGCAATGCCTCAGACCTCTTGAATATTGAGGAAGGCCTACAGTCTTGAGAGACAGCGAGCAGTCAGTGGCAATGCCTTAGACCTCTTGGATATCGAGACAAGCCTTCAGTCTTGAGAGACAGCGAGCAGTCAGCGGCAACGCCTCAGACCTCTTGGATATCGAGACAAGCCTACAGTCTTGAGAGACAGCGAGCAGTCAGCGGCAATGCCTTAGACCTCTTGGATATCGAGGAAGGCCTACAGTCTTGAGAGACAGCGAGCAGCCAGTGGCAATGCCTCAGACCTCTTGGATATCGAGGCAGGCCTTCAGTCTTGAGAGACAGCGAGCAGCCAGTGGCAATGCCTTAGAGCTCTTGAATATCGAGGAAGGCCTGCAGTCTTGAGAGACAGCGAGCAGTCAGTAACAATGTCTCAGACCTCTTGGATATCGAGGCAGGCCTTCAGTCTTGAGAGACATTGAGCAGTCAGCGGCAATGCCTTAGACCTCTTGGATATCGAGACAAGCCTTCAGTCTTGAGAGACAGCGAGCAGTCAGCGGCAATGCCTTAGACCTCTTGGATATCGAGACAAGCCTTCAGTCTTGAGAGACAGCGAGCAGTCAGCGGCAATGCCCTAGACCTCTTGGATATCGAGGCAGGCCTTCAGTCTTGAGAGACAGCGAGCAGTCAGTAGCAATGCCTCAGACCTCTTGGATATCGAGGCAGGCCTTCAGTCTTGAGAGACAGCGAGCAGTCAGTAGCAATGCCTCAGACCTCTTGGATATCGAGGCAGGCCTTCAGTCTTGAGAGACAGCGAGCAGTCAGTAGCAATGCCTTAGAGCTCTTGAATATCGAGGAAGGCCTACAGTCTTGAGAGACATTGAGCAGTCAGTGGCAATGCCTCAGACCTCTTGGATATCGAGACAAGCCTACAGTCTTGAGAGTCAGCGAGCAGTCAGTAGCAATGCCCTAGACCTCTTGGATATCGAGGCAGGCCTTCAGTCCTGAGAGACAGCGAGCAGTCAGCGGCAATGCCTTAGACCTCTTGGATATCGAGGCAGGCCTTCAGTCCTGAGAGACAGCGAGCAGTCAGCGGCAATGCCTTAGACCTCTTGGATATCGAGACAAGCCTACAGTCTTGAGAGACAGCGAGCAGTCAGTGGCAATGCCTTAGACCTCTTGGATATCGAGACAAGCCTTCAGTCTTGAGAGACAGCGAGCAGCCAGTGGCAATGCCTCAGACCTATTGGATATCGAGGCAGGCCTTCAGTCCTGAGAGACAGCGAGCAGTCAGTGGCAATGCCTCAGACCTCTTGGATATCGAGACAAGCCTTCAGTCTTGAGAGACAGCGAGCAGCCAGTGGCAATGCCTCAGACCTCTTGGATATCGAGACAAGCCTTCAGTCTTGAGAGACAGCGAGCAGCCAGTGGCAATGCCCTAGACCTCTTGGATATCGAGGCAGGCCTTTAGTCTTGAGAGACAGCAAGCAGTCAGTAGCAATGTCTCAGACCTCTTGGATATCGAGACAAGCCTTCAGTCTTGAGAGACAGCGAGCAGCCAGTGGCAATGCCTCAGACCTATTGGATATCGAGACAAGCCTTCAGTCTTGAGAGACAGCGAGCAGTCAGTGGCAATGCCCTAGACCTCTTGGATATCGAGGCTGGCCTTCAGTCTTGAGAGACAGCGAGCAGTCAGCAGCAATGTCTCAGACCTCTTGGATATCGAGGCAAGCCTACAGTCTTGAGAGACAGCGAGCAGTCAGTGCAATGTCTCAGACCTCTTGGATATCGAGGCAGGCCTTCAGGCTTGAGAGACAGCGAGCAGTCAGTGGCAATGCCTTAGACCTCTTGGATATCGAGGCAGGCCTTTAGTTCTGAGAGACAGCTAGCAGTCAGTGGCAATGCCTTAGACCTCTTGGATATCGAGGCAGGCCTTCAGTCTTGAGAGACAGCTAGCAGTCAGTGGCAATGCCTTAGACCTCTTGGATATCGAGGCAGGCCTTCAGTCTTGAGAGACAGCGAGCAGTCAGTGGCAATGCCTTAGACCTCTTGGATATCGAGGCAAGCCTTCAGTCTTGAGAGACAGCGAGCAGTCAGTGGCAATGCCTTAGACCTCTTGGATATCGAGGCAGGCCTTCAGTCTTGAGAGACAGCGAGCAGTCAGTAGCAATGTCTCAGACCTCTTGGATATCGAGACAAGCCTTCAGTCTTGAGAGACAGCGAGCAGCCAGTGGCAATGCCTCAGACCTATTGGATATCGAGACAAGCCTTCAGTCTTGAGAGACAGCGAGCAGCCAGTGGCAATGCCTCAGACCTCTTGGATATCGAGACAAGCCTTCAGTCTTGAGAGACAGCGAGCAGCCAGTGGCAATGCCCTAGACCTCTTGGATATCGAGGCAGGCCTTTAGTCTTGAGAGACAGCGAGCAGTCAGTAGCAATGTCTCAGACCTCTTGGATATCGAGACAAGCCTTCAGTCTTGAGAGACAGCGAGCAGCCAGTGGCAATGCCTTAGACCTATTGGATATCGAGACAAGCCTTCAGTCTTGAGAGACAGCGAGCAGTCAGTGGCAATGCCCTAGACCTCTTGGATATCGAGGCAGGCCTTCAGTCTTGAGAGACAGCGAGCAGTCAGCAGCAATGTCTCAGACCTCTTGGATATCGAGGCAAGCCTACAGTCTTGAGAGACAGCGAGCAGTCAGTGCAATGTCTCAGACCTCTTGGATATCGAGGCAGGCCTTCAGGCTTGAGAGACAGCGAGCAGTCAGTGGCAATGCCTTAGACCTCTTGGATATCGAGGCAGGCCTTCAGTTCTGAGAGACAGCTAGCAGTCAGTGGCAATGCCTTAGACCTCTTGGATATCGAGGCAGGCCTTCAGTCTTGAGAGACAGCTAGCAGTCAGTGGCAATGCCTTAGACCTCTTGGATATCGAGGCAGGCCTTCAGTCTTGAGAGACAGCGAGCAGTCAGTGGCAATGCCTTAGACCTCTTGGATATCGAGGCAAGCCTTCAGTCTTGAGAGACAGCGAGCAGTCAGTGGCAATGCCTTAGACCTCTTGGATATCGAGGCAGGCCTTCAGTCTTGAGAGACAGCGAGCAGTCAGTAGCAATGTCTCAGACCTCTTGGATATCGAGACAAGCCTTCAGTCTTGAGAGACAGCGAGCAGCCAGTGGCAATGCCTCAGACCTATTGGATATCGAGACAAGCCTTCAGTCTTGAGAGACAGCGAGCAGCCAGTGGCAATGCCTCAGACCTATTGGATATCGAGGCAGGCCTTCAGTCTTGAGAGACAGCGAGCAGCCAGTGGCAATGCCTCAGACCTATTGGATATCGAGGCAGGCCTTCAGTCTTGAGAGACAGCGAGCAGCCAGTGGCAACGCCTCAGACCTATTGGATATCGAGGCAGGCCTTCAGTCTTGAGAGACAGCGAGCAGCCAGTGGCAATGCCTCAGACCTCTTGGATATCGAGGCAGGCCTTCAGTCTTGAGAGACAGCGAGCAGCCAGTGGCAATGCCTTAGAGCTCTTGAATATCGAGGAAGGCCTGCAGTCTTGAGAGACAGCGAGCAGTCAGTAGCAATGTCTCAGACCTCTTGGATATCGAGGCAGGCCTTCAGTCTTGAGAGACATTGAGCAGTCAGCGGCAATGCCTTAGACCTCTTGGATATCGAGACAAGCCTTCAGTCTTGAGAGACAGCGAGCAGTCAGCGGCAATGCCTTAGACCTCTTGGATATCGAGACAAGCCTTCAGTCTTGAGAGACAGCGAGCAGTCAGCGGCAATGCCCTAGACCTCTTGGATATCGAGGCAGGCCTTCAGTCTTGAGAGACAGCGAGCAGTCAGTAGCAATGTCTCAGACCTCTTGAATATCGAGGAAGGCCTACAGTCTTGAGAGACAGCGAGCAGTCAGTGGCAATGCCTTAGACCTCTTGAATATCGAGGAAGGCCTACAGTCTTGAGAGACAGCGAGCAGTCAGTAGCAATGCCTCAGACCTCTTGGATATCGAGACAGGCCTTCAGTCTTGAGAGACAGCGAGCAGTCAGTGCAATGTCTCAGACCTCTTGGATATCGAGGCAGGCCTTCAGGCTTGAGAGACAGCGAGCAGTCAGTGGCAATGCCTTAGACCTCTTGGATATCGAGGCAGGCCTTTAGTTCTGAGAGACAGCTAGCAGTCAGTGGCAATGCCTTAGACCTCTTGGATATCGAGGCAGGCCTTCAGTCTTGAGAGACAGCTAGCAGTCAGTGGCAATGCCTTAGACCTCTTGGATATCGAGGCAGGCCTTCAGTCTTGAGAGACAGCGAGCAGTCAGTGGCAATGCCTTAGACCTCTTGGATATCGAGGCAAGCCTTCAGTCTTGAGAGACAGCGAGCAGTCAGTGGCAATGCCTTAGACCTCTTGGATATCGAGGCAGGCCTTCAGTCTTGAGAGACAGCGAGCAGTCAGTAGCAATGTCTCAGACCTCTTGGATATCGAGACAAGCCTTCAGTCTTGAGAGACAGCGAGCAGCCAGTGGCAATGCCTCAGACCTATTGGATATCGAGACAAGCCTTCAGTCTTGAGAGACAGCGAGCAGCCAGTGGCAATGCCTCAGACCTCTTGGATATCGAGACAAGCCTTCAGTCTTGAGAGACAGCGAGCAGCCAGTGGCAATGCCCTAGACCTCTTGGATATCGAGGCAGGCCTTTAGTCTTGAGAGACAGCGAGCAGTCAGTAGCAATGTCTCAGACCTCTTGGATATCGAGACAAGCCTTCAGTCTTGAGAGACAGCGAGCAGCCAGTGGCAATGCCTTAGACCTATTGGATATCGAGACAAGCCTTCAGTCTTGAGAGACAGCGAGCAGTCAGTGGCAATGCCCTAGACCTCTTGGATATCGAGGCAGGCCTTCAGTCTTGAGAGACAGCGAGCAGTCAGCAGCAATGTCTCAGACCTCTTGGATATCGAGGCAAGCCTACAGTCTTGAGAGACAGCGAGCAGTCAGTGCAATGTCTCAGACCTCTTGGATATCGAGGCAGGCCTTCAGGCTTGAGAGACAGCGAGCAGTCAGTGGCAATGCCTTAGACCTCTTGGATATCGAGGCAGGCCTTCAGTTCTGAGAGACAGCTAGCAGTCAGTGGCAATGCCTTAGACCTCTTGGATATCGAGGCAGGCCTTCAGTCTTGAGAGACAGCTAGCAGTCAGTGGCAATGCCTTAGACCTCTTGGATATCGAGGCAGGCCTTCAGTCTTGAGAGACAGCGAGCAGTCAGTGGCAATGCCTTAGACCTCTTGGATATCGAGGCAAGCCTTCAGTCTTGAGAGACAGCGAGCAGTCAGTGGCAATGCCTTAGACCTCTTGGATATCGAGGCAGGCCTTCAGTCTTGAGAGACAGCGAGCAGTCAGTAGCAATGTCTCAGACCTCTTGGATATCGAGACAAGCCTTCAGTCTTGAGAGACAGCGAGCAGCCAGTGGCAATGCCTCAGACCTATTGGATATCGAGACAAGCCTTCAGTCTTGAGAGACAGCGAGCAGCCAGTGGCAATGCCTCAGACCTATTGGATATCGAGGCAGGCCTTCAGTCTTGAGAGACAGCGAGCAGCCAGTGGCAATGCCTCAGACCTATTGGATATCGAGGCAGGCCTTCAGTCTTGAGAGACAGCGAGCAGCCAGTGGCAATGCCTCAGACCTATTGGATATCGAGGCAGGCCTTCAGTCTTGAGAGACAGCGAGCAGCCAGTGGCAATGCCTCAGACCTCTTGGATATCGAGGCAGGCCTTCAGTCTTGAGAGACAGCGAGCAGCCAGTGGCAATGCCTTAGAGCTCTTGAATATCGAGGAAGGCCTGCAGTCTTGAGAGACAGCGAGCAGTCAGTAGCAATGTCTCAGACCTCTTGGATATCGAGGCAGGCCTTCAGTCTTGAGAGACATTGAGCAGTCAGCGGCAATGCCTTAGACCTCTTGGATATCGAGACAAGCCTTCAGTCTTGAGAGACAGCGAGCAGTCAGCGGCAATGCCTTAGACCTCTTGGATATCGAGACAAGCCTTCAGTCTTGAGAGACAGCGAGCAGTCAGCGGCAATGCCCTAGACCTCTTGGATATCGAGGCAGGCCTTCAGTCTTGAGAGACAGCGAGCAGTCAGTAGCAATGCCTCAGACCTCTTGGATATCGAGGCAGGCCTTCAGTCTTGAGAGACAGCGAGCAGTCAGTAGCAATGCCTTAGAGCTCTTGAATATCGAGGAAGGCCTACAGTCTTGAGAGACATTGAGCAGTCAGTGGCAATGCCTCAGACCTATTGGATATCGAGGCAAGCCTTCAGTCTTGAGAGACAGCGAGCAGTCAGTAGCAATGCCTCAGACCTCTTGAATGTCGAGGAAGGCCTACAGTCTTGAGAGACAGCGAGCAGTCAGTGGCAATGCCTTAGACCTCTTGGATATCGAGACAAGCCTTCAGTCTTGAGAGACAGCGAGCAGTCAGCGGCAATGCCTCAGGCCTATTGGATATCGAGGAAGACCTACAGTCTTGAGAGACAGCGAGCAGCCAGTGGCAATGCCTCAGACCTCTTGGATATCGAGACAAGCCTACAGTCTTGAGAGTCAGCGAGCAGTCAGTAGCAATGCCCTAGACCTCTTGGATATCGAGGCAGGCCTTCAGTCCTGAGAGACAGCGAGCAGTCAGCGGCAATGCCTTAGACCTCTTGGATATCGAGGCAGGCCTTCAGTCCTGAGAGACAGCGAGCAGTCAGCGGCAATGCCTTAGACCTCTTGGATATCGAGACAAGCCTACAGTCTTGAGAGACAGCGAGCAGTCAGTGGCAATGTCTCAGACCTCTTGGATATCGAGGAAGGCCTTCATTCTTGAGAGACAGCGAGCAGTCAGCAGCAATGTGTCAGACCTCTTGGATATCGAGGAAGGCCTACAGTCTTGAGAGACAGCGAGCAGTCAGCAGCAATGTCTCAGACCTCTTGGATATCGAGACAAGCCTACAGTCTTGAGAGACAGCGAGCAGGCAGATGCAATGCCTCAGACCTATTGGATATCGAGGCAAGCCTTCAGTCTTGAGAGACAGCGAGCAGTCAGTAGCAATGCCTCAGACCTCTTGAATATTGAGGAAGGCCTACAGTCTTGAGAGACAGCGAGCAGTCAGTGGCAATGCCTTAGACCTCTTGGATATCGAGACAAGCCTTCAGTCTTGAGAGACAGCGAGCAGTCAGCGGCAATGCCTCAGACCTCTTGGATATCGAGACAAGCCTACAGTCTTGAGAGACAGCGAGCAGTCAGCGGCAATGCCTTAGACCTCTTGGATATCGAGGAAGGCCTACAGTCTTGAGAGACAGCGAGCAGCCAGTGGCAATGCCTCAGACCTCTTGGATATCGAGGCAGGCCTTCAGTCTTGAGAGACAGCGAGCAGCCAGTGGCAATGCCTTAGAGCTCTTGAATATCGAGGAAGGCCTGCAGTCTTGAGAGACAGCGAGCAGTCAGTAGCAATGTCTCAGACCTCTTGGATATCGAGGCAGGCCTTCAGTCTTGAGAGACATTGAGCAGTCAGCGGCAATGCCTTAGACCTCTTGGATATCGAGACAAGCCTTCAGTCTTGAGAGACAGCGAGCAGTCAGCGGCAATGCCTTAGACCTCTTGGTTATCGAGACAAGCCTTCAGTCTTGAGAGACAGCGAGCAGTCAGCGGCAATGCCCTAGACCTCTTGGATATCGAGGCAGGCCTTCAGTCTTGAGAGACAGCGAGCAGTCAGTAGCAAAGCCTCAGACCTCTTGGATATCGAGGCAGGCCTTCAGTCTTGAGAGACAGCGAGCAGTCAGTAGCAATGCCTCAGACCTCTTGGATATCGAGGCAGGCCTTCAGTCTTTAGAGACAGCGAGCAGTCAGTAGCAATGCCTTAGAGCTCTTGAATATCGAGGAAGGCCTACAGTCTTGAGAGACATTGAGCAGTTAGTGGCAATGCCTCAGACCTCTTGGATATCGAGACAAGCCTACAGTCTTGAGAGTCAGCGAGCAGTCAGTAGCAATGCCCTAGACCTCTTGGATATCGAGGCAGGCCTTCAGTCCTGAGAGACAGCGAGCAGTCAGCGGCAATGCCTTAGACCTCTTGGATATCGAGGCAGGCCTTCAGTCCTGAGAGACAGCGAGCAGTCAGTGCAATGTCTCAGACCTCTTGGATATCGAGGCAGGCCTACAGTCTTGAGAGACAGCGAGCAGTCAGTGGCAATGCCTCAGACCTCTTGGATATCGAGACAAGCCTTCAGTCTTGAGAGACAGCGAGCAGCCAGTGGCAATGCCTCAGACCTATTGGATATCGAGGCAGGCCTTCAGTCCTGAGAGACAGCGAGCAGTCAGTGGCAATGCCTCAGACCTCTTGGATATTGAGACAAGCCTTCAGTCTTGAGAGACAGCGAGCAGCCAGTGGCAATGCCTCAGACCTCTTGGATATCGAGACAAGCCTTCAGTCTTGAGAGACAGCGAGCAGCCAGTGGCAATGCCTTAGACCTCTTGGATATCGAGGCAGGCCTTTAGTCTTGAGAGACAGCGAGCAGTCAGTAGCAATGTCTCAGACCTCTTGGATATCGAGACAAGCCTTCAGTCTTGAGAGACAGCGAGCAGCCAGTGGCAATGCCTCAGACCTATTGGATATCGAGACAAGCCTTCAGTCTTGAGAGACAGCGAGCAGTCAGTGGCAATGCCCTAGACCTCTTGGATATCGAGGCAGGCCTTCAGTCTTGAGAGACAGCGAGCAGTCAGCAGCAATGTCTCAGACCTCTTGGATATCGAGGCAAGCCTACAGTCTTGAGAGACAGCGAGCAGTCAGTGCAATGTCTCAGACCTCTTGGATATCGAGGCAGGCCTTCAGGCTTGAGAGACAGCGAGCAGTCAGTGGCAATGCCTTAGACCTCTTGGATATCGAGGCAGGCCTTCAGTTCTGAGAGACAGCTAGCAGTCAGTGGCAATGCCTTAGACCTCTTGGATATCGAGGCAGGCCTTCAGTCTTGAGAGACAGCTAGCAGTCAGTGGCAATGCCTTAGACCTCTTGGATATCGAGGCAGGCCTTCAGTCTTGAGAGACAGCGAGCAGTCAGTGGCAATGCCTTAGACCTCTTGGATATCGAGGCAAGCCTTCAGTCTTGAGAGACAGCGAGCAGTCAGTGGCAATGCCTTATACCTCTTGGATATCGAGGCAGGCCTTCAGTCTTGAGAGACAGCGAGCAGTCAGTAGCAATGTCTCAGACCTCTTGGATATCGAGACAAGCCTTCAGTCTTGAGAGACAGCGAGCAGCCAGTGGCAATGCCTCAGACCTATTGGATATCGAGACAAGCCTTCAGTCTTGAGAGACAGCGAGCAGCCAGTGGCAATGCCTCAGACCTATTGGATATCGAGGCAGGCCTTCAGTCTTGAGAGACAGCGAGCAGCCAGTGGCAATGCCTCAGACCTATTGGATATCGAGGCAGGCCTTCAGTCTTGAGAGACAGCGAGCAGCCAGTGGCAATGCCTCAGACCTATTGGATATCGAGGCAGGCCTTCAGTCTTGAGAGACAGCGAGCAGCCAGTGGCAATGCCTCAGACCTATTGGATATCGAGGCAGGCCTTCAGTCTTGAGAGACAGCGAGCAGCCAGTGGCAATGCCTCAGACCTATTGGATATCGAGGCAGGCCTTCAGTCTTGAGAGACAGCGAGCAGCCAGTGGCAATGCCTCAGACCTATTGGATATCGAGGCAGGCCTTCAGTCTTGAGAGCCAGCGAGCAGTCAGTGCAATGTCTCAGACCTCTTGGATATCGAGGCAGGCCTTCAGTCTTGAGAGACAGCGAGCAGCCAGTGGCAATGCCTCAGACCTATTGGATATCGAGGCAGGCCTTCAGTCTTGAGAGACAGCGAGCAGTCAGTGCAATGTCTCAGACCTCTTGGATATCGAGGCAGGCCTTCAGTCTTAGGAGACAGCAAGCAGTCAGTGCAATGTCTCAGACCTCTTGGATATCGAGGCAGGCCTTCAGTCTTGAGAGACAGCGAGCAGTCAGTGGCAATGTCTCAGATCTATTGGATATCGAGGCAGGCCTTCAGTCTTGAAAGACAGCGAGCAGTCAGTGGCAATGCCTTAGACCTCTTGGATATCGAGGCAGGCCTTCAGTCCTGAGAGACAGCGAGCAGTCAGTGCAATGTCTCAGACCTCTTGGATATCGAGGCAGGCCTTCAGTCTTGAGAGACAGCGAGCAGTCAGTGGCAATGCCTCAGACCTATTGGATATCGAGGCAGGCCTTCAGTCTTGAGAGACAGCGAGCAGTCAGTGGCAATGCCTCAGACCTATTGGATATCGAGGCAGGCCTTCAGTCTTGAGAGACAGCGAGCAGTCAGCAGCAATGTCTCAGACCTCTTGGATATCGAGACAAGCCTACAGTCTTGAGAGACAGCGAGCAGCCAGTGGCAATGCCTCAGACCTATTGAATATCGAGGCAGGCCTACAGTCTTGAGAGACAGCGAGCAGTCAGCAGCAATGTCTCAGACCTCTTGGATATCGAGACAAGCCTACAGTCTTGAGAGACAGCGAGCAGTCAGCAGCAATGTCTCAGACCTCTTGGATATCGAGACAAGCCTACAGTCTTGAGAGACAGCGAGCAGTCAGCAGCAATGCCTCAGACCTATTGGATATCGAGGCAGGCCTTCAGTCTTGAGAGACAGCGAGCAGTCAGCAGCAATGTCTCAGACCTCTTGGATATCGAGACAAGCCTACAGTCTTGAGAGACAGCGAGCAGCCAGTGGCAATGCCTCAGACCTATTGAATATCGAGGCAGGCCTACAGTCTTGAGAGACAGCGAGCAGTCAGCAGCAATGTCTCAGACCTCTTGGATATCGAGACAAGCCTACAGCCTTGAGAGACAGCGAGCAGTCAGCAGCAATGTCTCAGACCTCTTGGATATCGAGACAAGCCTACAGTCTTGAGAGACAGCGAGCAGTCAGCAGCAATGCCTCAGACCTATTGGATATCGAGGCAGGCCTTCAGTCTTGAGAGACAGCGAGCAGTCAGCAGCAATGTCTCAGACCTCTTGGATATCGAGACAAGCCTACAGTCTTGAGAGACAGCGAGCAGCCAGTAGTAATGCCTCAGACCTATTGGATATCGAGGCAGGCCTTCAGTCTTGAGAGACAGCGAGCAGTCAGCAGCAATGCCTCAGACCTATTGGATATCGAGGCAAGCCTACAGTCTTGAGAGACAGCGAGCAGTCAGTAGCAATGCCTCAGGCCTATTGGATATCGAGGCAGGCCTTCAGTCTTGAGAGACAGCGAGCAGTCAGCAGCAATGTCTCAGACCTCTTGGATATCGAGACAAGCCTACAGTCTTGAGAGACAGCGAGCAGCCAGTAGCAATGCCTCAGACCTATTGGATATCGAGGCAGGCCTTCAGTCTTGAGAGACAGCGAGCAGTCAGCAGCAATGTCTCAGACCTATTGGATATCGAGACAAGCCTACAGTCTTGAGAGACAGCGAGCAGCCAGTAGCAATGCCTCAGACCTATTGGATATCGAGGCAGGCCTTCAGTCTTGAGAGACAGCGAGCAGTCAGCAGCAATGCCTCAGACCTATTGGATATCGAGGCAGGCCTTCAGTCTTCAGAGACAGCGAGCAGTCAGCAGCAATGCCTCAGACCTATTGGATATCGAGGCAGGCCTTCAGTCTTGAGAGACAGCGAGCAGCCAGTGGCAATGCCTCAGGCCTATTGGATATCGAGGCAGGCCTTCAGTCTTGAGAGACAGCGAGCAGTCAGCAGCAATGTCTCAGACCTATTGGATATCGAGGCAGGCCTTCAGTCTTGAGAGACAGCGAGCAGCCAGTGGCAATGCCTCAGACCTATTGGATATCGAGGCAGGCCCTAGAAGGCAGAAGACAGAGAGGGGTCAATGTGAGCACATTGGCAAGAGACAGCGAGCAGTCAGTAGCAACGTCCAAGACCACTCGATGCCTAATCAAAATCCGTGGATATGTTTGGCATATTTTGTATGTTTATTGTCACTACGCTTCCCTTTTTAATGGCAGCCAAGTTCACAATTTGTCTATTTTGATCTGCTCATAGAATAGATACATGACGTCTAACATGTCCTTTACAGGAATTTCAGGATGGTTAATATTCACATACTTTCTTAATGCTTTAGAGGTGATTTGTTCCATCACATATATGCCAGTATACTAGGAACCTGTATGTTAAAAAAACTGTTCTACAGAGAATTAAATTTCTTTTTGAAAAGTTGTTTGTTTATTGCATATCTCGAACAAGTCCAATTTTCTCATCTCATTTTACATACAAACAGAATGAAAGAGAAAATTCAGTACAAACAAAAAGATCTTCGTCACTATTGACAAGAATAAAAAACCTGTTCTTCAGAGAATCATTTATTTGTGCACAATAATTTCTGTCACCATATATATATATATATATATATATATATATATATATATATATATATATATATATATATATATATATATATATATATGTATGTATGTATGTATGTATGTATGTATGTATGTATGTATGTACTAATATATGTGTGTTTGTATGTTTGTTTGTATGTATGTATGTATGTGTATATGTATGTATGTATGTATGTACATGTATGTATGAATGTTTATATATATATGTGTGTGTGCTAAACTTTGTAAATTATTGTCGTGTCATCTTAGATCCATGCGCTTATAAGCAAATTGCAATCAAACTTATTTGCATTTCAGAACATTCCTCTTGACGGATATCTCTGAATTCTAATTAGTTCTCACAATAGCATAATGCATACCTCTCGTTGATCACGTACGCCTGGCTGAGTTTGTGGAATAATAAGAGTATTCTTCGGGAAAAGTCTGCTAAGAATGAACGGATCAAGGGAACAGGCAGATGTAACGGAAACGGAAATCCGGATCTCAGCACATTTGACAAGCGGATCGTGCTAATTTTGTCAATTTTCGTCGCAAGACGCGGTATGCCTACGCTCAGGAATATTTGTCATCCGCCAACAGGTTTTATCATTCGCACCTGCTCGATTTTTAGCACAAAGATATGCAAGAAAACTCCCAACTATAATTTTTGCATCGAGTTCTAATCTAAATGTACCCTGCTCAACTTTAACGTTAATCCGCCAGGTAAACTAAACGATTCGACAGGGGTATCTTTTTTTGTACTATGGAGTCGATATCGGTCGAGACTATTTCCTAGTTAGCTTAGGATGTGATTCACATATGTTATACTCTATAGTTCTATATACTATCTTGGTTGAAACACATTTTTAGAGATATGGGAACAAGAGCGTATCTGGTAATCCTCATTATGTAACTTTAAACTAATTTAACTGTTTGGCAATGTAATTCCTACTCGCAACCCCAGGGGTAAGACTTTTTACCAACTGTGGGGACCTATCGGTAGGTGAATGTTAAGAGTTACGGGAGGGTATGGAACTCTCCCCAGCCGATTATATGAAATATATTAATTATTTAAATCAATCACATTTCATTTTCCCGGAGGTCTGGAGACTGAGGTGGCTTTTGTGTATTGTCAAATTTCCTGGCATATTGATGCTAGGTCGCCGGTTATTAAATGTTGGAGGAAATCGAAGTTATATCTATATTAACTACTAGAAACTGCTTAGTTACTCACTTCAACAGTCTACTGGTAATACAATACAATTTCTAGTATCTAGTACTTTTAGGTAAATTAACACAAGAGAAAAACATGATCCTCGATACAGGGGTAAGCAAATTCCATGTCGTAACTGTGGACTTTAATATATATACCACAGGTGGCATCCCTGCAGAATGCACTTCTCTCTCATCCCAGTGTATTGAAGCTGGATTTGAGTTGGAACATGCAATCCACACTAGGACAGGACACGGCAGGGAGAACCTTCATCAGAATACCCAAACTTTTTTCTTTAATTTCTGCAAAACGCATGTTTTTTTTATTTCTCAACAACACGCACAGAAGAAAAACAAACAAACACATACTGGCACATATAACACACAACATCTTTCTGTACAAATTTGGAAGATTATTGATTTAGATACAAAAGAAATTAAATATTATACCCTACCCTTCGTCAGATAAGGCTTTCAATCTTACCCTAACATTTTAAATAGATCTCACCATTTTGTTCAAATATTGGAAGTTTCCCCTCAATTTCAGCATAATACTGCACTAATAATTCATATTTGATTTCAGTGATATTTGTCACAATACCCAAACTTGTACAACTAGAGGCCTAAGTGGAAGAGCCAAAGTCATACCAGAACCGTTAATGAATACGTATCCACTAATTGTCTGGACACAAATGACGTCACGATTCTGATTGTCTCTAGTAACCGCTGGATTTTTGCCAGGTCCACAATAATGTGATTATCTCCGTTGACACGAGCGGAGTGGCTAAGATGTTCTCTCAATGCGTACCATACAGCCCAATTAGGCACAGTGTGTGATGATTTTAGAGTCATATTGTGAGATTGCATGCCGCGATATGGCAGATAAATGAAGGCCTGCGGGGACTAATGCAAGATCATAAATCGTCGCTGGCGGTTTGGGGGCTGTAATAGGCTTGGATTTGCTACACAGATCGAATTAGCGAGATTTATGATTGTTTGGCAGGCATAGGTGATCTCCAGTACTACGCCGTGGGTACCCTCCCAGAGCATCACCTGAGCTACTGTGTCGAAAAGAATGCGTGTGTAGGGTAACTGTCAACTATATCTGGTTTAAAAGGAATAGAAAAGGTGGAGATTTTCCATGCATTTAAATTTCACTTATTTTGTTTCTATGTGTATGATATTTTTGTTATCAAATCGTAGTCAATACAGATACATACTTTGATACATATATACATACACACATATACACTTAGAACACACATACTCATTCATACATACATGCATACATACATACATGTACATACTCACATACATACATGTACATACTTACTTACATACATACATACATACATACATACCTAAATACACTCATCAAATTAAGCACTATTAGAAAACATTACATTAAATGTCATGCAATCACATTCCCGTAATCTTAAGGCGTTCGTTATTCGGATTTCTAATGAGGCAGCGAAAGGTAAGAATATGGATATGATAAAGAATTAGAAATCATCCTTCACCAGTGGATTAAGGTACGCGGATAATGAAAAAAAGGAAAACGTTTTTGTCCAGGAAAATATACAGCACATTCTGACGTGTACGTGGTAGTTTGTGTCATAGCTAGTGCAGCTCTACGTGTAGTACAACGTCAGAGCAACGGTCAAAGGTGCAAACTTCCTGATTTGCACGAAATAAAGACATCAACAGATGATTCACCCTCATAAAAGGTACGTTGCACGCACACATGCTAAGGGTCAGTTTGGTGCACAATTCAATACTAATACCTATTGATCACCTATGGACCTGAGCGAGCGGTGACTTAAGAGGATTTTGGTGCAAGCGTTAAAGGCCAATGCATGCGTTTTTGGCATTCTGACATATTACAAATCATATTCCTTAATTCAATTTCCCCCTTTATATGCATCCGGGGATTTGTCATGTACCTATATGATGAGGGCATTACTCACCAAACCTCACGAGATGTTCTTCGCAATTCTACGTTAATACTCAGACTTTGGGAGGGGAAATGTACACTAATAGCGTTAGCACGAAAGATATAGGTATTACAACAAACCAATTTGCAATCTGAATCTAATTACACCGCGGTGAGTGTTTGTGTGATAGGTATCATCACCCACAGAGAGATGAACGTATGCACCATTAGTGGCCAAACTCTTTATTTCTTGCTGGAACTTCCCCGTGTGCTAAGTGGTCTAGGACATCTTAAACCGACTACCTTCAGGCATAGGCATAAATACTTGCCCGCTTGCCCCGGCTAGTGAACTTTTGAAAAAAAACGGCTTTAGGGCAAGTGTATTTTAGCTTGCACTTGCCCGAATGGCATGCTGATTTACTTATCACTCTTCACATTTTATATAGAAAATGGCACAAACACCTAAAATTATGCAACCAATGAACCACAATTAAAAAGATGGTTTTCAAATCATTAAATCCATGATAGATAATGTATGCCATTCTAGCATGTCATATCTTATTTCAAGCAAGCCAAAAATATGTAGGGCGAGTAAAAGTCATTTACTTTATGCCCGGCTAAGCAAGTTAGTTGTGAAACATATTTTGGTGCCTGTACATTAGACCTTACCATTTAGCTTGATTGCATTCTCGACGTGTACGCCAGTAACATTCCTGGGTTCTCTGATATCTAGTTCTGTCGTGCACTACGGACTAGTGGTCATTCAGTCACAGACTTCACTGATAAGTGCCAAATAAAGGCCTATTTAATACTAGCAAACACTTAATCTTTGCCATTCTCTTTAAAATTGACTTTTTATTTGCACTCATCACAAAAAAGTATATTGTTTGTAATTATCCCAAACAACATATACTGGGATATCCAAAATGAGCAATTGTTAGGTATAAACATTATGCGTACAAAAACCACGTTATGGTCATATACATGTAGTACAAAAATGTCTAAAATCAGATATTTCTATAAACCTACCAGAGTAAAAGAGTCTTGTATAATAGCTAGAGACACAGAAATAAGAATAGACAATGTTCTATTTTAAATCAATGCGAAGATCCTTTACTATTGAGTGCTATTTATTTGCAAAACGTACCCGTTTTAGAGGAAATGATTTTACTTAATACCTCGTTTAGTTACACAGAAGAACTAGTAGTTTACTAAGAAATTGCAACTGTTTCTTTAACGGGTCTCCTTCGATGTATTGCTTTCTTTTTGGCATGATCATAACGTGCGTTTCACCAGTCTCACAAAACCAGTTGCTTGTCTCACACCAGAGAAAAATCCGAAACAAGTTTACTGTAGGTTCCTGCAAGTATAGTCATTCTTTTGCAAAACATCAATGTTCTATCAAGTGTGTTGGTCTAGCCGTACTAAATGGGACTCGTGAGATTTGAAAAGTGCATGGAAAGATGTAGATTTAGAGACCCATTGCAATGAAATGGTCTTTCTATCTACATGTATAGTACAGGCATTTAGTTCCTGCACCAGTCGACCGGACGTCTGCCAGTGTCTGGTTGTTCAAATATCCATTGATAATATGTCAAAAAATAAGCCAAGCCCATTTATGACACACGTAGCTTGCGAATCAACGCTACGTTCAGTTGTGAGGTCATTCATACATCCATGACCAAGAAACTGGGTTACAATCCCACGTGCGCTCGTGTATCATGCTCGGGCTGCCCACGCATTTAGTGCAGTAATTAAATGTCGTCACTGTACATGTACCTACTGTATATGTTAAAAGGTTTTTGTTACAGCCTTCTCGCCGTTTATTATGCCAATCTAATCCATCTACAAACCTTGATCCCTTTTCAAGCAGTTCAACATAGCCTCTTATTACGGCTGGGCAGCCATAATTGAGTGCTTTGTCTTCTCATTACATCATTAATAAGCGACGTTCACTTTGCAAAGAGAATTTTATTTAAACTAAAACTTCATTTAGTTTTCTCAACAGCAACACACTTCTTTATTGCTCAATATTGGCTAGCTTCTTTAAGTATCCTCATCAGCACTTTATTTGATACGATATGCAAACGTTATCGTGTCGCCAGACACATTTGAAAACTGAATGGTGGACCCCTGTACTTATCATTAAATTCTAAAGGATGAGATAATTA
>OZ012699.1:650712-713212 GCA_963942565.1 Maea johnstoni
TATATATATATATATATATATATATATATATATATATATATATGTGTGTGTGTGTGTGTGTATATATATATATATATATATATATATATACACTGTAGAACAAGTATATAAGTATTATTTCGCGAGCAGAATGCGAATTCTGCGGCGCCATCTAATGCACCACACAGGTATCAAAAAATGCAAGTATTCGGCGGTCAACTTGCGGCCATAACTTGGCAGAAGTTTTGTACATATACATATATAAGTATATATATATATATATATATATATATATATATATATATATATATATATATATATATATATATATATATATATATATATATATATATATATATATATATATATATATATATATATATATATATATATATATATATATATATATATATATATGTATATATATATATATATATATATATATATATATATATATATATATATATATATATGTGTGTGTGTATATATATATATATATATTTATATAAATATATATATATATATATATAGAGAGAGAATGAGAAAGAGAGAGAGAGAGAGAGAGAGAGAGAGAGAGAGAGAGAGAGAGAGAGAGAGAGAGAGAGAGAGAGAGAGAGAGAGAGAGAAAGAGAGAGAGAGGTGCTTGCTAATAACTCTAAGATGAGTGCCATTGTGTGAGGGTTTCAGTCAGTTTTTTAGTACTTGAATCATTTTGTTTCAGCCAAATTAGTCACCACCAGCATAAGGGTTAAAATATGAAAATCGTAAAAGCGTTAGAAATCAGGCATCTATTCCCAAACTATTCAAACTATTGAAGGAGAGAATATGTTTATTGGGTCAAACGTGCCCTAGTTTATATAACGAAAATAACTGGCAGTGAATGCTCTTGTGCTGGTTCAATATGTCGCACCTGTATGTAGGTCGCTTATCAGACCGTTGCATGACTTTGAAAAACTCACAGTATGTTTTGAATACCCTGAGCCTTTATTTCGTTTAACCCTTTCAATACTGAGGCTGCTTTTGTCCTGCGCACAAGAAAACAAAGACTTTTTAAAATCATCTAAACCCTGGCATATTGGTATTCGTCAGATAGCTCTTGCTGAATACTGTCAGACAAGTAATCATTTGCCAGGGGTTCAGTCACTTTGTTAGGTTTTTCGAATAATTTTCTATTGGCCAGAGCAGCCACCAGCAGCATATGGGTTAAATATATTTTTTCTTAGAGGAAAAGTATGAACTGCTGCTGAACTAACACCTATCTGGAGAAGTGTATGGACCAAATGTAAGTTGTTAAAAATCGTTTTTGTCGTTTAAGTGGATTTACTTACATTGGAGGAAGTGTGCATATCTGCCATAAAAATCCTATTCGACGAGTTGTATTAGATGCAGGTATGTGCGTGATAAGGTTCTTGCCATAAACTTTGTTAACATCTGCTAAACAGGGCGTCCCAAAAAATCTACAATCTTCCACTTTAACCATTATTTCTTCAAATAAGCTCAAGTAACATCGAAAATGACTGATGATGTTTTTTGGAAAATGCAATGACAGGGGTCCGAAATGAAGCTGCATCCACCCCAGACTATATTAATTCGGTGACCTAGAATTGCTATGTAATTGCTATGTTTGTTTTTTTGGGCGATGCACCTTAGCGGTTTGATGCGTTTTACATCCTTTGTTTAAATAACCCACATTTCACAACAGAGTGATGAAGGTATAGTGTAGTGCGCGTTCATTTCATACACTACCATTTCTCGAAGCCTTGTATCAAGATTCAATGGATAACACTTTTTACTAGAAACAAGCCCTGCGGGGGAGTCTGCTGGCAGTTAAATTGCACTCAGATAATGGAGTTATATTCAAAGGAAAATATGATAAAATAATATCACTGGTTCTTCAGTGGCAGGACAACCCTAGAAAAACGATGCGAATCCAATTATCTTAATCATTGGTTAATGCAGGTGGTTAATGTGGGTTAACAATCAAACATGATGCCCTGGACATGTCAAAGCTTTCACAGTAGTCACAAAAAGGCCCTACCATCCAGGTGCATGTAATATCTGCCTAATAAAGGCATACTTTGGGCTAATTTCAAATGGTGAAAATGCAAAAATAAAAACAAAACAACAACTATTGATTCATAAATTTGTAATTAACTGGAAAGTACCCGCCCTGTTATTATCCACAAACTCTGGTCATTAAGTATAATTTTAATATTATTAGTTATCAACTGGAGTATGACACAACTTATATCTCGCAATCAGAGGGCTGTATCACCTGAGGCGCAGCCGAGGGTGATACAGCCCTCTGATTGCGAGATATAAGTTGTACCATACTCCAAAACAGTTGATAACGAATTTATCTCATGATTGCCCCCTCGACCTCTGCATAGGTAATAAAAATGAACATACAAACATACATACAATTTGGTTCTAGCGGCAGGGCATTGTCTGCTACAGGGGCAGCCATCCTGCAATGTTTGGTGGAATTGATTATTGCATCATGCACTTAGGGGGTAGGGAGAATTGGGAATTGCATCATGGGCATAATCATCTGATGCAATGCTGAACTCTCCCTAACCTAAAAAGCAGCAGGTTAATATAAGAATACTGAGAGGTTGATATAGGATTCTGAGAGGTTGATACAACTTCATATCATATGCCAATTGACCAATCAAAAGCCTAAAATTTTGCCAATCATGAGATAATTGTTCGTAATTTCATAACGCTACGAGTATTCTCGAGGAAGGGTAGTGAATGTATCGCATTCTACACAAAGTACGATCTTGCAGTTGGTAGACCCTGCCTGTGCACGTTGAGACCAGGAGATTTGGAATTTTCATTTTTTGTCAGTTTTTTCTGCCAAATTGCGGCTAGGGCGTATTTCGGCAGTTGTAACAGATGGAGGAATTAGAGAAATTCTTTTTCTTTCGTTTGGCAATTCCTTTAATGAAACTACGAGTATTCTCGAGGGTAGGGTAGTGAAGGTACCGCATTCTACACGAACTACGATGTTGCAGTTGGTAGACCCTGCATCTATCTATTAAAGTGTTGATAACTGTTGTAATGTAATACCTTTGTTGGGAAATGTTAAGAGCTGGTTCTTCATCTCATTTCAAACATAACTAAAATGGTGCAAATGCAAAAATAAAAACAAAACAACAACTATTGATTTATAAATTTGTAATTAACTGGAAAGTACCCGCCCTGTTATTCTCCACAAACTCTGGTCATTCAGTAAAATGTACATATTTGTTCGTAATTATATAACGCTACGAGAATGCTCGAGGGTACGGTAGTGAAGGTATCGCATTCTACACGAACTACGATCTTGCAGTTGGTAGACCCTGCCTGTGCACGTTGAGACCAGAATTTGGAAATTTTATTTTTTGTCAGTTTTTTCTGCCAAATTGCGGCTAGGGCGTATTTCGGCAGTTGGAACAGGTGGAGGAACTAGAGAAATCCTTTTTTCGTTTGGCAATTCTTTTAATGAAATGAATATTAGAGCACACAGATATCCCTGCGACCACACACTTAGGGCTACCCACCTTATGTACCAAAAGTTCAAAAAGCTCGGTTAACAGATATGAAATTGATAAATGAGATGTTAAACCGGCTGAAGCTCGTGTCATCTGCAGTCGTCCTAGTTATCCTCCACGAACTTTGGTCATTCAGTTAAATTTACATATGTGTTCGTTATTTCTTAATGCTATGAGTATTCTCGGGGTTAGGGTAGTGAAGGTATCGCATGCTAATGCTTACGCTGCCATGCAGGAACATGCTAAAACTTAAATTTGGAATTTTTATTTTTGGTCTGCCGCGCAGGAACACGATCAAACTTAAATTTGGAATTTTCATTTTTGGTCAGTTTTTTCTGCCAAGTTGCTGCTAGGGCGCATGCATGTAAGTAGGTGTGGATGATAAGGAAACCAATCCGCCGCTTGGTTTCATGCCTCTTCAGGGACTCAAATTCGACCAGGGTCGAGAGACAGCTAGCAGTCATTGGCAACGCCGTGATCCACACGGCAGGCCATGGTCAAGGCGGAAGGTATCGGGGCGAACCACCGACACGCCCTCACCCAATATTAGCATTCCCCTCGCGCTCCCGATAGGGAGGGAGACCGGGAAAGCGCAACAACCATCGATTGTGCTTACCGTCAAAGGCAATGATGCTACTTATATAAGTAGATTGGAGTACAGTAATGTGCTTAGAGTAGTTGACCAAATTAACTTTTGCAAGTTATTTGATTGAATAAAACTGTTCAACTTTAACTTTATCGAAATTGTAAATAGTTTAGAATATTTTTATTGAAAGAAATATTCATGATTTTGTCACATTACCGAATTAGGTACCTTTTACACCTCTGTGGGTGTATTTGCATCTTCTTTTATCGCCGCTCATGGCTATTAATAGAGCACAGTCCCGCATTTGTCATTCGTCGATCGTGATTGGGTCACATTTTCGAAAATTATTTACTTTGCGTATGCCACGATATAAAAACACATTTGAAGTTAGTTAGTGGTATACTATTTTTATCTATCTATTAAAGTGTTGATAACTGTTGTAATGTAATACCTTTGTTGGGAAATGTTAAGAGCTGGTTCTTCATCTCATTTCAAGCATAACTAAAATGACTGGAGAAGAGTCAGCAGGAACCAGTGACTTCTCCTGAAAATGTGTTTTTAATATAGAGGGTAATAAGTCGAAAGTGGGGACCCTACAATATCGTATGAGTAAGGTGGCACAACCTAAACGGTGCTATACGTAAGGTAAGTCATAGACTACTTTATTCCATTGCATCCTCCGTCTAGAGCTTCCTTTGTTACGACGGTCGAGGTGGACACACAGTAGAACACACATATGACGCGCGTCCCAAATATAGCGAATTGGGGAGTTTTCGCATCATGGCGTTATGGTGTGTAAAAATCTTCAGCAGTAAAAAATCAAAAAAATACTTTTTATTGGGCATAGTCAATGATATCCCTAAAGTAACTCTGAACCTGCAGTAACCATCACCTGCGTAAATAATGAGAATATGTCACTTGAAATAAAAGTTGTAAATTTTGAAATAAAACAGAATATGGATTGAATAATGACAGGTGGCGATGATATTCTCTACCTGATAACACTCAGGAACCTGGAGATACGCCTAGATATAGGATTATGCTGCTTTGAGGTGTGTTTTGGTACAGGGCTTTTAACTGGCTTGCAATGGTACCCATCACCTTAACACAAGAAAAGAGAGAGAAAACACAATAGATATGCAAATCATTTTTTCAAACGGAGTTCCTATCCACAACTCCGGGGAGGAGACCGTGGCTTTAATAGGGTCAACTCCACAAATACTTATTAATGCCTCCCAAATATATATTTTTTAATTTTGTCTTTAATAAGATCAACTCAACAATTACTTATCTGTGCCTCCCAACTATATGTTTTCTAATTTCTGAACTATATTTGCCTTTAATAAGATAAAATCAACAAACACTTATCAATTCTTCCCAATTAATTGATCTTTTCTTATATCTTTCAGTTTCTTCATTCAACTAATGCGAGAAGGCTTTCCATTGGTATGAGATATCATCTTACTGGATCATGCTTTGAGTAACTATCATTAACAATTAACCATTCCCGTTCTATGAGCCAAGCACCCAGAAAACCACGAGTCACCATCTGACATAAGTCTTGGATTAAGAAAAGAATGGATATGTAGCGAGAGACCAATTACTATATGCCCTATAGTTACATGCTGGACTCGTGCCATGAGTACCAGATAAGGCAGCAGCGCGAGGTCACGTGGGAACAAGGACCAATCAGGGCTCTCGCACCAATTACATTACTGAGAAACCTTATCTCCACCACCAGCTGGGAGTGCCCAGAGCACCAATTCTGGCCTATTTAGCGGCTATTAGTTGACATTGGTTGAGGCTAGCATGTTCAGGTTGACCGGCTGGTTTCGAATCCACTTGTGTTTGGTCATCTAAGCATAACTGAACACCTCTGCAGCTGATAAGTCCAAACATCTTATTTATGAGAGTCAGTGGCGAGTTAACCCATTAATACTCAAAACAGCTAAATCAGCCTGACAATTTTGATGAAATCTTTTGAGGGAAAGCATATTTAAGAAACTTTTTGATGGAGAAATGTTAATCAGGACATTACCAACAACTCTCCTTGAAATATTTTGTAAAATCATTGTCAATTCCAAAGTTATTTTCAAAAGTATCATAGATCCAGACAACATTTGCTGGAGGAACTCTTTAGCATTAATGGGTTAAATATGAGTGAGCAAGATCTTATGAGAGGATGGATTTTGGAATTATTATTAGCGTCACTTTTTCCAGTCATATTGAGGCTAAGTCATAGTAAGACAGTTGCAGCTAAGTCATGACTAGCCAGTGGTGGAGGTACCTGGAGAACCCTCCAAAAACACTGCCTAAACCAAAAGTCACTGGCAACTTTCTCACATGCCATAGTTAGGATTCAAACCCCTTCTGAGAGTCAGCAACTAGCAATAAATGACCACTCTAATCCGACAGATGTTTGTGAGTTACTGTCAACTTTCTTGCATGCCATTGCCATGATTCAAATCCCTTCAGTGAGTTAGCAACTAACAATAAATGTCACTGACAACCTTCTCGCATGCCATGGCCATGATTTAAATCCTGAGTCAGCAACTTACAATAAATGACCACTCCAGTCCGGGAGATGTTTTCAAGCCACCGACAGATATATTGTGAGTCAACATGCAGCACCTGATGATTTCTTTTCTTCGGATGAAGCCTCTTTCTCGAATATTACTCATGCTTGCAGTGGGACCTTACATCACACTCACAGTGTTCATCTATGAAAGCATATTCTATGAGTCTAGTCACAAAGGGAGTGGAAAATATTTCCACAATAGGCAAGCATATAAGGAACTTGGGATTAACCCAGAGGGGCTAGTTAAAAGTTCATGTGGAAATGTTGACAAAACAGGTTTTCAAAAGGTTACCACAGGTATATATGTATATTCTGCACATTTAGATTCAAGGCTTAATGATCATGATATTAAAAAGGGTGAACTTAGGTGGATTCGTGTGATAGCTATCGCTGATAGCCAACGCAACCTTTTCTACCATGTTAGGAAACCAGGAGAATTTAGGTATTCTTCTACCAAAGCCATGTATTATGAACTATGTGAAAACCATAACATGCCGTTTGGAGGGTTCATCATATCCTGCCAACTTCCAGAAAAGTTCCATTTTGACAAACCATGTTCAGTCACTGTCTCTATTGAAGAGGATTTAGACAATGCTGCTTCACTCAGCGCGCATGCGCAAATACCACTGAAGTTGCTAAAACAGGAAAAGACAACAAAACAACATGGTGTCTGCATTCCTCCTTTATTTGGCAATATAAGTAGACATAAGTTAATATAATTTGTTGAACTCTCTCAACTTTTAGGTGCAGAACATTTTACTTTCTATGTTGATGGTATCCAGAAAGAAGCGCTCGACACATTGGAATTTTATGCGAGAAAGGGCATCGCTACCATTGTACCATGGTCGCTTCCACATTCAGCGAGTTTTAGAATCCCAGATTTGGTACAGGGGCCAGTCAGTGAGAATTCAGGACTGCCTCTACCGCAACATGGGCAGCTTTCAACATCTTGCCTTCATTGACATTGATGAGTATATCATACCACGCGTTTCCGGTCATGTGACATGGCGCGATCTCGTGCGTGACGTAGAAGTAGGTCAAGGGGACAAGATGGCGGAGTACTGTTTCAGTAGCACGTTTTTCTATAGGCAACAAGCCCTGCGGGGAGTCTGCTGGCAGTTAAATTGCACTCAGAGAATGGAGTTATATTCAAAGGAAAATATGAAATATTAATATCACTGATTCTTCAGTGGCAGGACAACCCTAGAAAAATGATGCGAAACCAATTATCTTAATCATTGGTTAATGCAGGTGGTTAATGTGGGTTAACAATCAAACATGATGCCCTGGACATGTCAAAGCTTTCACAGTAGTCACAAAAAGGCCCTACCATCCAGGTGCATGTAATATCTGCCTAATAAAGGCATACTTTGGGCTAATTTCAAATGGTGGAAATGCAAAAATAAAAACAAAACAACAACTATTGATTTATAAATTTGTAATTAACTGGAAAGTACCCGCCCTGTTATTCTCCACAAACTCTGGTCATTCAGTAAAATTAACATATTTGTTCGTAATTTCATAACGCTACGAGTATTCTCGAGGGTAGGGTAGTAAAGGTATCGCATTCTACACGAACTACGATCTTGCAGTTGATAGACCCTGCCTGTGCACGTTGAGACCAGAATTTGGAATTTTCATTTTTTGTCAGTTTTTCTGCCAAATTGCGGCTAGGGCGTATTTCGGCAGTTGTAACAGGTGCAGGAATTAGAGAAAACATTTTTTTTTTCGTTTGGCAATTCTTTTAATGAAACTACGAGTATTTTCCAGGGTAGAATATTGAAGGTATCACATTCTACACGAACTGCGAACTTGCAGTTGGTAGACCCTGCCTGTGCTGCCGCTCAGGAACACGTTGAGACCAGAATTTGGAATTTTCATTTTTTGTCAGTTTTTTCTGCCAAATTGCGGCTAGGGCGTATTTCGGCAGTTGTAACAGTTAGAGGAATTAAAGAAATCCTTTTTTTTTTCGTTTGGCAATTCGTTTAATGAAATAAATATTAGAGCACACAGATATCCCTGCGACCACACACGTAGGGCTACCAAACTTATGTACCAAAAGTTCAAAAAGCTCAGCTAACAGATATGAAATTGATAAATGAGATGCTAAACCGGCTGAAGCTCATGTCATTGGCAGTCGTCTTAGTTATCCTCCACGAACTTTGGTCATTCAGTTAAATTTACATATTTGTTCGTAATTTCTTAATGCTACGAGTATTCTCGGGGTTAGGGTAGTGAAGGTATCGCATGCCGCGCAGGAACACACTAAAACTTAAATTTTGAATTTTCATTTTTGGTCAGTTTTTCTGCCAAGTTGCTGCTAGGGCGCATGTAATTAGGTATGGATGATAGGGAAACCAATCCGCCGCTTGGTTTTATGTCAAAGGCATCAATCTTTCATGCCCCAGCAGGGACTGAAAATTCGGACAGGGCCCTGGTCCAAACGGTAGGCCACGGTCAAGGTCAGTGGAGGGTATCGGGGCGAACCACCGACACACCCTCACTCATAATTAGCAATCCCCTGCATCCCGATCTGATGACAAATCGGAAGGGAGCCCAGGGAAGCGCAACAACCATCGGTTGTGCTTGCCGTAACAATGCCAATGATGCTAGTTATATAGGTAGATTGGAGTACAGTAATGTGCTTAGAGTAGTTGACCTAATTAACTTTTGCAAGTTATTTGATTGAATAAAACTGTTCAACTTTAACTTTATCGAAATTGTAAATAGTTTAGAATATTTCTATTGAAAGAAATATTCATAATTTTGTCACATTACCGAATTAGGTACCTTTTACACCTCTGTGGGTGTATTTGCATCTTTTATCGCCGCTCATGGCTATTAATAGAGCACAGTCCCGCATTTGTCATTCGTCGACCGTGATTGGGTCACATTTTCGAAACTTATTTACTTTGCGTATGCCACGATATAAAAACACATTTGAAGTTAGTTAGTGGTATACTATTTTTATCTATCTATAAAAGGGTTGATAACTGTTGTAATGTAATACTTTTGTTGGGAAATGTTAAGAGCTGGTTCTTCATCTCATTTCAAGCATAACTAAAATGACTGGAGAAGAGTCAGCAGGAACCAGTGACTTCTCCTGAAAATGTGTTTTTAATATAGAGGGTAACAAGCCCTGCAGGGAGTCTGCTGGCAGTTAAATTGCACTCAGAGAATGGATTTATATTTAAAGGAAAATATGAAATATTAATATCACTGATTCATCAGTGGCAGGACAACCCTAGAAAAAACGATGCGAAACCGATAATCTTTAATCATTGGTTAATGCAGGTGGTTAATGTGGGTTAACAATCAAACATGATGCTCTGGACATGTCAAAGCTTTCACAGTATTCACAAAAAGGCCCTACCATCCAGGTGCATGTAATATCTGCCTAATAAAGGCATACTTTGGGCTAATTTCAAATGGTGGAAATGCAAAAATAAAAACAAAACAACAACTATTGATTTATAAAGTAGTACTTAACTGGAAGGTACCCGCCCTGTTATTCTTCACAAACTCATTCAGTAAAATTTACATACTAGTATTTGTTCGTAATTTCATAACGCTACGAGTATTTTCGAGGGTGGGTAGTGAAGGTACCGTATTCTACACGAACTGCGATCTTGCAGTTGGTAGACCGACCCTGCCTGTGCTGCCGCTCAGGAACACGTTGACGTTGAGACCAGAATTTGGAATTTTCATTTTTTTTCTGCCAAATTGCGGCTAGGGCGTATTTAGGGCAGTTGTAATAGGTGGAGGAATTAGAAAAATCCTTTTTTTTTCGTTTGGCAATTCTTTTAATGAAACTACGAGTATTCTCGAGGGTAGGGTAGTGAAGGTATCGCATTCTACACGAACTGCGATCTTGCAGTTGGTAGACCCTGCCTGTGCTGCCGCTCAGGAACACGTTGAGACCAGAATTTGGAATTTTCATTTTTTGTCAGTTGTTTTCTGCCAAATTGCGGCTAGGGGTATTTTTGCAGTTGTAAAAGGTGGAGGAATTAGAGAAATCCCTTTTTTTCATTTGGCAATTCTTTTAATGAAATAAATATTAGAGCACACAGATATCCCTACGACCACACACTTAGGGCTACCTAACTTATGTACCAAAAGTTCAAAAAAGCTCGGCTAACAGATATGAAATTGATAAATGAGATGTTAAACCGGCTGAAGCTCATGTCATTTGCATTCGTCCTAGTCCGAACTTTGGTCATTCAGTTAAATTTACATATTTGTTAGTAATTTCTTAATGCTATGAGTATTCTCGGGGTTAGAGCAGTTAAGGTATCGCATGATAATGCGATCTTGCAGTTGGTAGACCCTGCTTACGCTGCCGCGCAGGAACACACTTAAACTTAAATTTGGAATTTTCATTTTTGGTCAGTTTTTTTGCCAAGCATGCCGGGAACGCTCACATCTGACTGGGATCTAAAATCAACCGGCTGGGGCGCATGTAAGAAGGTGTGGATGATAGGGAAACCAATCCGCCACTTGGTTTCAAGTCTAAGGCATCAATCTTTCATGCCCCCAGCAGGGACTCAAATTCAGACAGGGTCGAGAGACAGCTAGCAGTCATTGGCAACGCAGTAGCCCACACCGCAGGCCACGGTCAAGTTCAGTGGACGGTATCGGGGTGAACCACCGACACACCATCCACCAAAAATTTGCATTCCCCTCGCGCTCCCGATCTGATGACACATCGAGAATTGATTGTGCTTACCCTCCCTTAGCCAATGATCCTACTTATATAGGTAGATTGGAGTACAGTAATGTGCTTAGAGTAGTTGACCAAATTTTAACTTTTCCAAGTTATTTGATTGAATAAAACTGTTCAACTTTAACTTTATCGAAATTGTAAATACTAGTAGTTTAGAATATTCCTATTGAAAGAAATATTCATAATTTTGTCACATTGCCGAATTAGGTACCTTTTACACCTCTGTGGGTGTATTTGTTCTTGTTTTATCGCCGCTCATGGCTATTAATAGAACACAGTTCCGCATTTGTCATTCGTCGACCGTGATTGGGTCACATTTTCGAAAATTATTTACTTTGCGTATGTCACGATATAAAAACACATTTGAAGTTAGTTAGTGGTATACTATTTTTATATCTATTAAAGTGTCGATAACTGTTCTAATGTAATACTTTTGTTGGGAAATGTTAAGAGCTGGTTCTTCATCTCATTTCAAGCATAACTAAAATGACTGGAGAAGAGTCAGCAGGAACCAGTGACTTCTCCGAAAATGAGTTTTTAATATAGAGGGTAATAACAACCAACCAAAGATTTACAACCAAGAGCTTATCACATTAAAGCTCACTAAACGGAGCTCTGTGCTGAGCGCAGTGAGAAAAAAGTGTCTCGTGAGACCCTGGCGAGTCTTTGAAATGGGAATTCATCATATCAGCAAACAGAACCAGGAACACTGGATACCAGTTGGTGCAGACGCCACGCATGGTCTATTGTTTCATTATCGCATGTGTTTGGAGGGTTATGACGTGACATGTGAATCCACAAGTCTTGATGACACCAGTCCCAGTATATATGGATATCAATTACAAGGCCGTTATAATAAAAGTATAATTGAGATCAGAAAGTGAGTAAAGTGCCGACATTTAAATCCTGCACTAAATGCGTGGACAGCCTGGACATTATACACGACCGCACGCCAGACTGTCAACGAGTATTCAAAGAATGGATGCATGGATGGCCTCACAAATGTACTTAGCTTTGATTCACAAGCAACGTGGGTCATTTAAGTGTTTGGCTGACTTTATGAGATGTTATCCACGGGTGCTTGCACAACCAGACACTGGGTGACGCCCGGTCGACTGGTGCAGGAATTGTATATATATATATATATATATAGTATATATATATATATATATATATATATAGTATATATATATATATATATATATATATATATATATATATATATATGTATATATATATATATGTATATGTATATATATATATATGTATATATATGTATATATATATGTATATATATATATATATATATATATATATATATATATATATATATATATATATATATATATATATATATATATATATATATATATATATATATATATATATATATATATATATATATATATATATATATATACTATATATATATATATATATATATATATATATACTATATATACTATATATATATATATATGTATACTATATATATACATATATACATTTCTTCCTCATTCCTACAACATTTTAAAATCGAGAATGAAATATACCATACCAGTATGACTTTTCTCCTGATTTTAGAAAACAAGACTCCATTGTGTAGTATTAACTTCCAATTTATATTTAGAGCGTACACATGTCCTGAAACATAGAAATATCTTGAAAATAAAGCAATTTGTTTTTATAAATATTTGTCTTGAGGTTATTGTTCCTAGCTAGTGTGTCAAAGGATTAGATGTTTAAATATTTTTGATATATGACCCTTTTTAAAAGTGCATGAAAGTTTTTTCGCAGAGTATAACATTTGTATTCTCCATTTAAGAGTGTGCCAATTCATAAAATAAATCTGCGATGTTCCAATAGTCAGAAGATAGTGTGGAACATGTGCTTTCCAGGTGTGGTGCTTCTATTGAATTGTGGTCAAGATGTTAGATTGGGTTAGAAAAATGGATTTTCTAAACTACAGCCTTTCCAAGTTTGGAAATATTTATATTGTCAAGTAAGTCCATTATGGACACAGAAACAAATTACAGCATATTAACATATATCGATAGTACATCCAAAGCAGACAGTATTAGTATATATATGTTTTAGTATTAGTATTCAGCATTAGTACTTATATGACAGTATTGGTACATAGAAGTATTGATTTGCAATAATAAGTTGTGTAATAGTATTATCTAAAAGATGACCTTAATAGCCTCTTTTCTTCATTTTTGTAAAGGTCTAAGCTACAACTTAACAAACATGAACATACTAGTCGGTGATCTAAAAGACCCAGTCATTGCAATCAGTGACATGTTGTTGACATGAGTAATATAATGAAACCGAAGGAAATCATAACATAATGACAGTCAAGATCACGTTTAAAGAGTTTATTTCCAAGAAATATGCAGGTTCCCCCTCAAAGGCAAGAAGGCACAATTCAACAAGAGGTATTCTTAATCAACATATATCTCTGGTACTTAGCTACATTCTACTTATTTATACTTTATATTGGCTTTATTTTCAAACCTGCATAACAGAAGATACACAGATGTACAACGTTAGTGTACTAGATTCACGTTAAGTATATACTGCAATTCATATTTATGATATGCAAAGCTAATTATATATAAATATAAATATAATTAAACAAATTTACATGCAATGACGGTCATTCCAACTGTTCTGTATATCTGTATAAAAGCCTTTTCAAAAATATAAAAGACCTGTTTACGATCAACTTTGAATGATTCTAAGTCTTGCACATACGTGTATATATGCAAATGACCAACGCAGGTAATAAAAGTTGTGAAGAGTAATTAAACAGAAGTGTCAGACTTGTAAAACATTTTTGATGAAACCTATAAAAGTGTTCCGGATGTAAAAAAGAAAGGCGTGACAGAAATATATGTTATGTAAATAAGATGACTTCTTCCTTCCTATGTTTATGTTATGTAATCATATATACAACCCTTTTAGTGCACATATGCCTACACATACATGCATACATTCATACATACATTCATGCATACATACATAGATATGTGAGGAGCATATATTTAAATGAAATACGGGTAGCATTGACCAATTTACACATAAACATGCATACACACTTATATACGTACTATATGCCTAAATAACCTAAATGCACATTTAGATATTTAAAGCAACCTTACAACAAATAACTGTAAGGGGAAATTCATCCACATATAGTCGACATGTATGGCATCAGTTTCAGGTTTAATTTCGTTTTGTGCGTTTACAGATTTTTTGACAATATAGCAATATACCTCCCAACCAAGGAAATGATATTGTAAACGGGAAGAATTTACAATTAAGGAGCAAAAGATACTTTATCAAATTTGCATTTTTGTAACATTTTTGTTCTTGTTCGCATTCGCAGTTGAAAGAGTGAAGGTTTCAGGCGTTTACGTTGTATGCGAGCTGGACCTAAACAGTGTTCAGAAAATCAAACTTTTCTCGTACACTATCAATATACAAAAGCAAATTACGCGATACTTTTTCCAAATTCTTCAAGTGGTAGGCACGTGGAATTGAGGCACAGAAAGTTAGCCAATCCTCAGCCACTTCAAACGCAGAAAAGGCAGCCACTTTATGAAAAGTATCTTTCTGGAGAAATTCCTTCATTTCTACTTGCTGCACCAAGCCCCTCTTTTCCAAGCCCTCTATGAGATGATCGCGATAGAGGTTGATGTATTCTTCCCACAATTCCCTGTGCGCCTCGCGAGTTGACGAAACCGGAAGTGTAGAGAGGAGGAGCATGATGACGTCACGCTGTGGTACATTAGGGCCAATGAACTCCCAGTCATAGGCACAGAGATAACTCTGATCCTCAGACTTGTCCAACCTGTAGCATATATTTCCTGAAAAATAACACGAGGAAGTTTGTTTGTGTATTAGGTCATCATTGGGACAGGTGTGGCTATACAAGTGAAAATATTTAAATTACAGGTGTAAATATAAGAAATTCATCCTCATCAGTCCTTATGGGTAAGTGAGTGCTGTCTGTCTGAGTACCTCCCAAGTGCATATATATTTTGTATTATTATACCTCACTTGAAGGTCGTAAGCCCTGATTGGCTTACAAAGGTTGGCCATTCCATCATGTCCACTGATGGGCTTCATGTCCACCGTTGTCACTAGTGACGCCTAGCGGGGAATGTGTGAATCACCAGTCATCTGTGACCTTGACATTATAAACATTGTTTTTTAGTGAAATTTCACCAAAATGGGGTTTGTTCGGTATAATAAATCAAATTTACCATGCCAGTGTGAGTATCCTGATGGAATGTCTCCCTGAGGGAGGATGGTTTTCCCGAGGGCGGAGCCCGAGGGAAAACCATCCTCCCTCAGGGAGACATTCCATCAGGATACTCACACTGGCATGGCATATTTGTATAATGTCTCTACATCTCAATGATTTAGTCACTACATGTAAACAAACTATGTCTCTCTCTCTCTCTCTCTCTCTCTCTCTCTCTATATATAATATATATATATATATATATATATATATATATATATATATATATATTTACATAATCACACGTTAACACGAATATACAAATAACTAATAGTCATTCTTAATTGGTATTCAGTAGGTAAAATGTTTTCTTAACCCATAAGTTGATATCATTCCCATGATCCTATGGTGTTTAAACATTTAATTCCTAAAAAACAAACATAAAAACAACCAAGAACAAGTGTAACACTTGCTACCGCAGAAATGTCTATGTCTGGCCAGTGGGTATCTTTAAGACTAAGTGTCATTGGCTGCCCCTAAGGACAAGAAAAAATATTGTTTGTTTCCTGTAACGTTCCGAAAAAAATAGGGTAGGTAGGTCGGTAAAAAAAAGATTTGCACGATTTATTTGGTCAAAAATGAGTGCTTTATGCATGTTCTACGTTGATTGGAGTTGGGAGGTTGGAAACAACTTTAGGGTAGAGATTTTCTTTGGATAAAAACTTGTTAGGGTAGGGTTACAGACCACAAACAACTTTTTAGGCCTAAAGGATCGGTGTAAGCACTAGCAAACAAACATACAAACAAACAAACAAACAACCACACCTACCAGCATGGAAGTCGTTATGACTTAGTGTCATGGGCTGCATCTTAAGGAATGGGGCTACCGTGCTGATGTAGCCATCAATCCCAGCATGCAAGATGGCCACCATTTCCGGTGTAAATACTTCCGGCATGTTCGTAGCAGCATGAGGAACCTGCATCGTCCACAGCTCTTTTAATCTAACAGACGAGTCCTGCATAGGAGTCATTTCCTTGGCGAAATCGTTGTTCTCTTTGACAGATTCCACCTTTTGAAAGTAGGCGGCATGGAATAGGGCCAAGTCCTTCAGAATCTGCATGATGATAATAACGATAAAATAAATAAATAAAACTATTTAAACACAATGATAATAATAATAATAAAAACAATAATGATAATAATAATAATAATAATAATAATAATAATAATAGAAAAAGAAGAAAAAACCGAATAAAGGAAAGAAGAAAAAGGAGAAGTATTATAAGAATAAGTATAATCATGACATCAACATGTACATGCTGCACGTCTGTGTTAAACGGACTTGAGTCTCACTGATTTACCCTAAGTAGATTTCAGTCTTGGTTTAGTTATGTATTATTCCACAAGGGGGACTTTGCCGCCATCTTTTGTTTGATAGAGACATCACACTAACTTGCCGTCAAGAATAATGTTTGCAATATACCTGACTCCGTCGTGGAACCAGGCAAGATTTTTGATTGTGAAATATATATATATATATATATATATATATATATATATATATATATATATATATATATATATATATATATATATATATATATATATATATATATATATACATACATATATATATATATATATACATATATATATATATATATATATATATATATATATATATATATATATATATATATATATATATATATATATATATATATATATATATATATATACATATATATATATATATATATATATATATATATATATATATATATATATATATATATATATATATATATATATATATATATATATATATATATACATAGATAGATAGATAGATATAGATAGATATTTAATCACTTGTATTTTGCCCTTTCTACATGTACGCCCTCTCCCAAATCCCTGTGTCTATATTTTTATAGTGGTGCCCTCAACACAGTGATTTGATAAGATGTTGTCTATACGTACTATATCAGTAGTATATCATGTAAATCTGAAATGCAAATCTACTGAAACTAGTCACCCGCATTATATTCCGTTAACTCACATTGCTTATCTTCTCTCTATCCCATAGATCAGAGCCAATTTCGTCAACCATTCCCATCTTGGCTTGGTCAAAGAATTCCATCACAAAGAAGAATATCTTGGCATCTTTATCTATCTCTGAATAATAGACTTTAGGTATGATGGGAGCTATCGCGGGTTCATATTTTGCCCTGGATAAACAATACATCCCAAAGCCACGATATGGTGCAAAAAAAAGAAACGTTACAGTTTACACGACCACTTACAGATTACGAATAAATATAAATAACCAACCGTATGTGTAATGCAAGCTATGTATATCATTTCCTTGATATACAAAGCTTGCATTACACATATGGTTGTTTATCTTTATAGTGGTGACATCAGCACAGTGATTTGATAATAAGCATCCCTGACCCACCCTATAAAGGAAGAAAGACCCCATATATCTACTCATTGCCCCAATAATTTTGCCCCGCAGGCCCTAACTCAATAAATCCACAAAATAAAGTACTACTTACCGAGCGTCCTGACTGAAGTATACTGAACCCAAACTATAAACTCCCAATTGAGAACATGTATGCATAAACATTAATTAAACTAATTTGAATCCTGATCCTCCGAGCCTTACGATCGTTTATCCGCAAGTATACTGTGCCGCAGTTTTAAATCCAATCAATTCAAAAGAATTTTGTGTTTCGCCATGCAAGTTTCTTGTTGATTTCAAATTTGCACGTGCGTGACGGGACAATGAATGACGTCAGCTAACAAGCAGGACGCACCTACATAATCTGATGCTGTCCAATTGTTGCGTGTCTGTTTACAAGACATTTCACATGTGTTGGTGTTTCTGACAATAGAATAACAGCCGGTCATTAAGGGTTAGTTTCCTTTCCTTAATATGTTTACAAGATTCGTATTTCGGGTCTGCGGATCGTATGGACCGTTTATTCACTCGATTTCTTCCTAATGAGGATGGGTCCCGGATACTTCAGTTAAGCCAAGGAAATTAAAGTTGAGGAGTCGTATGTATATTTATGTATGTATGAGTGTATGTCTCTCCGTCTGTCGGTCTTTTTTATTTTCATTATCATTATTATTATTATTATCATTATTATCATTATTATCATTATTATTATTATTGTTATTTTTTTATTATTATTATTATTATTATTATTATTATTATTATTATTATTATTATTATTAATATTATTATCATTATTATTATTATTATTATTATTATTATTATTATTATTACTATTATTATTATCAATATTATTATTAGCAGTAGTAGTAGTAGTAGTAGTAGTAGTAGTAACATAGTTATGTTTGTTTGTAGGTAGGTAGCTTAGTAGGTCTGATAATATGTGTATACGCATTAGATGCAAGAAACATGCACGATGATTGAGCTATTTTGTTATTACTCTCAGTTTACTTGTTGACATTCTCATACGCTACTCACATACATCATAAACACTCTTTTCATTTGTCAATCTACTCATCACGCCCTCTAGAAAGCAGATACATGAAAGGGCCAGTTTGGGTAATAACGATTGTCAAAATGTATAGAGCAGAAAACAAACCATTCATAGAAGTAGATTTCCTTAGAAGGGTCTAGCATTCCACCCTCAGGTTGGAGAGCATGACGCACAGTCTCCTCAGGTAGTTCGTAACAAATACACGACTCGAGAGTTTCTTTCGCTGTGACCTTAACCTGTTGAAGCAATAAAAAATGTATATATATATATATATATATATATATATATATATATATAACAGCAAAAGTGCCCATTAGGTGACCATGCTATTTTTGGCAACCATTGGGTGACACTTCATATATCTGTCATTTAAGGTATGAGGCGAACCTCACTAAGCAAGGCAAGCTATTTGCAAAAGATATGTCAATGTATGGTGAAATATTGCATGATTAGTTTATTTTAAAAGATATAGTTTTTGGATGTGTCAACCAATGGTTAAGGGGTATTTTGTGATTCCACAAATCCAACCATTAAGGGACACCAAATATAGTACATCACCAGAACCGACCTTATGGCGACATATACTTTATTTTCAACAATTGCAACCATCAGCTGACACATGCTATATGTTTTATCAACAAAACCAACCATCTGGGTGAAATTCTTATAAGGAAGGTGTTTTTTCAGAATCATATCCACAAAACATCCATTTTACCTGCATGCCATAAAAATTTCATTCAAATCACATTCCGGATTTGTATGACCACTGATTGTTGTACATTAAACATAAAAAACAAATGGCGTCCTATGATTATAGTTTGGGAATGAAGAAGAATGCAACCAGTCATTGCTTGAAATATATTACCTTCCCTCAAGAGTTGTCGGGAAAAATAAAGTTTTATCTTATCTCCCCTCAAAACGGTCTTTCAATTGGTTGGGAAAAATTAAAATTAAATTTAATCTACCCTCCCTCTAGATTGGTCGGGAAAAAATACAGTTTGTATACATTCGCATACATGCGCGCCTTTATATTCATACACAAGTATGATTATGTTAGCCTATTTACGACCAATTACGATAGATAACGTAGTCTGTCGCACATAAAAGGATGTTGTCGAACATCAATCGTACCTATTGTCGTGGGATTTCGTATAATTTTGTATGTCTTTCGTACAATTCGTATACATCATGCGAGCGTGATTTTTACCAATTTTTTAAACAATTCCCGGCTTTCATCGTAGATTTGACATATTTAAAAAATCGTACATAAAATTTGCAGTGGGACAGCACCTTTAGGGGCCTGCGTTGACCCTAAGTAGATATTGTTGACAGGTTAATTTCTAACCGTCATTTCTTGACCCCTAGCCATCCATTTTAGCCAAAATGGCCAGTCATTCCTTCCTTGGGCCTCTTTTAAAAGTTAGTACCCATTAATAGGAGTTGGCCATGACATTTTGGCCTTTTTGGGGCCTTAGAACTAGTTCCTTTTCAGTGATTGGCTCATCAGGCCTACTGAAGTTCCACTTTGGACATGTCAAATATTTCCTACAGCCTAATGAGGGTTTATTAACATGCTCCATCGCTTGACTCTGGCCCCCAGCAGACATAGTGTTTAAACCACACCTTTACAGTGCCGACATTCAATTCCTGAAAACACTGAAAAACAAACAGGCATTATGATAGTGTATTCAAATGAAGCTCCTATCAACAATTATGACTGGAGTTAATCACATTTGACAATGTGGGGGAAAGAGGAATAAAATTTTATAATTTTTGCTCTGTTCAAATTTCATAACAACTTTTCTGCTTTTTTTTACCCAGTGTCCATCACCTGCCTTTATTTGACTATTAAGCCAATACAAACTATAGACAATATGTACAGAAAATGTATCTCTAGTAGGAACGGGATGGGCTAGATTTCATTCAACCAGATGTGACTTAATCCTTTTTGTTTTGTATTCTGAATTGACACATTAGTTAGTTTGTTTGTATCTATGTTCCATTTATGTGCCTCTTGTGTTTAGAACGCCTGTATAATTTCTGGGCATACCCTGATGGCCGCGTGGTCTTAGGCATTGCCACTGACTGCTCGCTGTCTCTCGTAATTGAGGGCCTACCATGATTACCAAGTGGTCTAAGGAGCTGCCACTGACTGCTTGCTGTCTCTCATCACTGAGGGCCTCCCCTGGTGCTCGAGTGGTCTAAGGAGCTGCCATTGACTGCTAGCTGTCTCGCACCACTGAGGGCCTTCCCTGATGGCCAAGTGGTCTAAGGAGCTTCCATTGACTGCTAACTGTCTCTCATAACTGAGGGCCTGCCCTGATGGCCGAGTGGTCTGAGGCGCTACGTCTGACTGCTAGCTGTCTCTCACCACAGGGCCTACCCTTAAATGGCCGACTGGTCTAAGGAGATGCCACTGACTGCTAGCTGTCTTTCACCACTGCCTGGGTACAAATCTCTTAGGTTTTAGGCATTGCCACTGACTGCTAGCTGTCTCTCATCATAGAGGGCCTATCCTAATGGCCGACTGGTCTAAGGAGCTGCCACTGACTGCTTGCTGTCTCTCACCACTGACAGCCTGGCCTGATGGCCATGTGGTCTAGATCATTGCCACAGGCTGCTAGCTGTCTCTCACCACTACCTGGGTACAAATCTCATCCGGGGCATGTGAGAAAGTTGCCAGTGACTCTGTGTTAGACAGTGTTTTTTTGCAGGGTATTCTTGTTTCGTCCACCACTTACAACTGGCTAGTAACGACAAAAATCAAACTCAAACCATGTATAATTTGGTCAATAAATATACTGCAACTACTACTACTACTACTACTACTACTACTACTACTACTACTACTACTACTACTACTACTACATACTGTTTTCAAATGGTGGGCCTATCCACAACAATGGACTAGGGTATATCAAAGTTGAACATTTTTCATTTCTAATCTTCGTTCCATTCAAACCATTTCTGTCAGATATTTTAATCAATTTTTCTTTCACCATGCTTTTAGGTGACTATTTAGCCTATACAAATGTTATATTGCGTAAATGGTCCTTTGACAAGGAATACATAAAGAGTGATATGAGTAACCTCCCAGCATGGGGTATGATATGAAAAGTGAAATATTGAATGAAATGCATAAAGTTTTCAAATGGAGCATCTTAACACCATAATGAAACGAGACCATAGATTTCTTTTTAACCCTTGTGAGTCAAACTTGTAATACTGCCCGATGCCAAAATGTAATTGCCCAATCTCCAGGCTACATAGAGGGATTTTGATTTGGTGAGTCACGCTCTTCTTGAAATGAATTTGATTATCTCACACACATATGTGCGTGCATGGTACTCTAGGGTGGTGTTACCACACGGGCATATACTAGTATGCTATCAACAATATCAACAATAATGGACAGGGACCATCACGTCAGGTACGAAGTATTGGGGAGGGGGGGGGGGTTGAAAATTCCCTTACAATCCACAAAATATACGCCGCTCTGACGCCGAGTGACTCCCGAAGAGACTGGGCTTCCGAGTCTGCTGCCGCTAAACAGGCAGAGAATTACAACATCAAGAGTTAAAATGCGTGTTCCCGTTCATCCAATGTCAGTGTTTTGATATAAAGAAGGAGTGTTTTTTACTAGAACAAGCCCTGCGGGGAGTCTGCTGGCAGTTAAATTGCACTCAGAGAATGGAGTTATATTCAAAGGAAAATATGAAATATTAATATTACTGATTCTTCAGTGGCAGGACAACCCTAGAAAAACGAGGCGAAACCAATTATCTTAATCATTGGTTAATGCAGGTGGTTAATGTGGGTTAACAATCAAACATGATGCCCTGGACATGTCAAAGCTTTCACAGTAGTCACAAAAAGGCCCTACCATCCAGGTGCATGTAATATCTGCCTAATAAAGGCGTACTTTGGGCGAATTTCAAATGGTAGAAATGCAAAAATAAAAACAAAACAACAAATATTGATTTATAAAATTGTAATTAACTGGAAAGTACCCGCCCTGTTATTCTCCACACTCTGGTCATTCAGTAAAATTTACATATGTGTTCGTAATTTCATACGATCTTGCAGTTGGTAGACCCTGCCTGTGCTGCCGCTCAGGAACACGTTGAGACCAGAATTTTGAATTTTCATTTTTTGTCAGTTTTTTCTGCCAAATTGCGGCTAGGGCGTATTTCGGCAGTTGTAACAGGTGGAGGAATTAGAGAAATCCTTTTTTTTTTCGTTTGGCAATTATTTTAATGAAACTACGAGTATTCTCGAGGGTAGGGTAGTGAAGGTACCGCATTCTACACGAACTGCGATCTTGCAGTTGGTAGATCCTGCCTGTGCTGCCGCTCATGAACACGCTGAGACCAGAATTTGGAATTTTCATTTTTTGTCAGTTTTTTCTGCCAAATTGCGGCTGGGGCGTATTTCGGCAGTTGTAACAGGTGGAGGAATTAGAGAAATCCTTTTTTTTTCGTTTGGCAATTCTTTTAATGAAATAAATATTAGAGCACACAGATATCCCTGCAACCTCACACTTAGGGCTACCTAACTTATGTACCAAAAGTTCAAAAAGCTTGGTTAACAGATATGAAATTGATAAATGAGATGTTAAACCGGCTGAAGCTCATGTCATTTGCAGTCGTCCTAGTTATTCTCCACAAACTTTGGTCATTCAGTTAAATTTACATATTTGTTCCTAATTTCTTAATGCTACGAGTATTCTCGAGGTTAGGGTATTGAAGGTATCGCATGCTAATGCGATCTTGCAGTTGGTAGACCCTGCTTACGCTGCCGCGCAGGAACACGCTAAAACTTAAATTTGGAACTTTCATTTTTGGTCAGTTTTACTGCCAAGTTGCTGCTAGGGCGCATGTAAGTAGGTGTGGATGATAGGAAAACCAATCCGCCGCTTGGTTTTAAGTCTAAGGCATCAATCTTTCATGCCCAAGCAGGAAACTCAAATTCGGACAGGGTCGAGAGATAGCTAGCAGTCATTGGCAACGCCGTGGTGCACACGGCAGGCCACGGTCAAGGTCAGTGGAGGATATCGGGGCGAACCACCGACACACCCTCACCCCCAATTAGCATTCCCCTCGCGCTCCCGACCTGATGCCAAATCAGGAGGGAGACCAGGAAAGCGCAACAACCATCGGTTGTGCTTGCCCTAATATTGCCAATGATGCTACTTATATAGGTAGATTGGAGTACAGTAATGTGCTTAGAGTAGTTGACCAAATTAACTTTTGCAAGTTATTTGATTGAATAAAACTGTTCAACTTTAACTTTATCGAAATTGTAAATAGTTTAAAATATTTCTATTGAAAGAAATATTCATAATTTTGTCACATTACCGAATTATGTACCTTTTACACCTCTGTGGGTGTATTTGCATCTTGTTTATCGCCGCTCATGGCTATTAATAGAGCACAGTCCCGCATTTGTCATTCGTCGACCGTGATTGGGTCACATTTTCGAAAATTATTTACTTTGCGTATGCCACGATATAAAAACACATTCGAAGTTAATTAGTGGTATACTATTTTTATCTATCTATTAAAGTGTTGATAACTGTTGTAATGTAATACTTTTGTTGGGAAATGTTAAGAGCTGGTTCTTCATCTCATTTCAAGCATAACTAAAATGACTGGAGAAGAGTCAGCAGGAACCAGTGACTTCTCCTGAAAATGTGTTTTTAATATAGAGGGTAAAAAAGTCAGCGTTTGAAAAAAATAAGGGTGCTTTTTTGGTCAGAAATGAGTGCTTTAGGGGTATTTTTAAATTTTGACAACGAGCGTATGTACCCCCCTAAATACCGAAGTGCCCCCCTCGGGCACAGTATGGGGTAAAGTGTTTTAAAGTTATACGAACTAGAAGTTGGACACATATGTTTTTCTAACTTTCGACAAAAAAGCCTAAAGGAATGGCTATCAAATTTCACCTGAGCAAATATTTGAAAGAAACGTGATACCCGTCCTTCCGCAATGATTTTTGTTCCATATCTGCGAAAGTTGATGGTCTCCGATCTATAATTTTGGATGGAGGCTCCGTTTGAAAACCTCCTGATTTTCTCAATATTTACCACCCGAACCAAACACCCTGCCAGGAGGGTATTTTTGTGATAATTAATGTTTTCCTCATAGAAATAAATTTCTGGCAATATATGCGTTTAGGATGATAAATAGTTCAATAAAATCAGCGGAGAGGAAAAATGGGTCAAAAAAATTAACCCATGCGCTACTATAAGAGCCTGCTACCCTTATTCATTATCACTGGATAGCATACATCTATAGTGACACAGGGCCTTTCGTAAATACTACAGCTAGGCCTTTGGTCGTTGGAACCCATAATAGGGGTACAATTGATAACGTGTGACAACAGTATCATTACAACTAACAAACAAGGGAGATTATATCAATTAAGGTCGAAATCCCCAAGTAGCACATCTTTTGTTTAGAGCCTGCATGTTTACTGCAGTGCTCGAGTCTGAGATGGCTTGGGTCATGATACACTCAGCTTTGATAACAGCAGATGCTAGAAATCCTCACCTGGTACTACAAAGATGGTCTATACGGTCATTGTTGTGTTGATATGATGAAAAGATGATACAACGTATGGCAATTTACTCATACCATTAGTACTGAAATTACTACTTGTACTAAAACTACTAGTGCTACTACTACTACTACTACTACTACTACTACTACTACTACTACTACTACTACTACTACTACTACTAGTATTACTACTACTACTACTACTGCTCCTGCTGCTGCGGATACTACTACTATCACTACTACTACTACTACTACTACTACTACTACTACTACTACTACTACTGCTATTGCTGCTAGTAGTAGTAGTATTAGTAGTAGTAGTAGTAGTAGTAGTAGTAGTAGTAGTACTACTACTACTACTACTACTACTACTACTACTACTACTACTACAGTAACTACGACCTGTCCAAGCTGTGGCAATGTAACATTTTTTTGCACATAAGTGACAAATATTGCGACATTCAAAGATTTTAATTTTTAACCAGTAAATGTAAACATACGCATTATGCGTGTGTGGTATTGAAAGGGTTAAGATGTGAAGGAAAGAATAATATGGAGGGAAGGGTACTATGTTAATATATATTTTAGCTCGCTGAAATATCATTATTGTCTGAAAGGTATTCATAAAGGAATACATACTGGTCACAAAAATATCCTCACCCTAACCTGGGGATAAAATGTGAGAGATAAGGAGAAAACGACTGAAACAATAGGCTTAATGTTTTCAAATGGAGCAACTAACCTCAATTATGGTACAAGGACTGGATTTTTTTAGAAATATATAGGAAAGATTAATACGGAGCAGAAGATATCTCATGTTTTCTCATTTTTGCTTTGTTCAAAATTTCTATTCAATTTTTCAAGTTATTTGACTCGTTTTATCTTTCTTTTCAAATGAATCTGTTCAGCTATTCTGATAAGGAATACGTCGGGCGTCACAAAAGTACCGTAACACCATGGGTAATTTTTTTTTACGTTATGCGAACTAGAAGTTAAAGATACATTTTTTTCTCATTTTCAACAAAACGACTATAAGGCCTACAAAATTTGACCAGAGTAAATTGGAAATAAATGTGATACTCCCTTCCCGCCGTAATGATCTTTTTCCCACATTTGAAAGAAAACCTGCAAGATCTCAATGTTTACCACCCAAACACCGCTGAGAAGGTATGTTTGTGATACTTAATGTATTCTTCATAAAAAAATTCAGGCGATTTATACGTTTTGAATGAGAAATAGTACTACAGAAACAGGACAGAGGAAAAATGAGCAAAAGGAATTAACCCGCAAGCTAACGTTAGAGCCTGCTACCCTCATTCATTATCACTGTATAGCATACATCCATAGTGGCACAGGGCCTTTCGTAAATACTACAGCTAGCTAGGCCTTTGGTCATTGAAAGCTATTATCTCTTTGTTATGTGGTGCAACTGATAACAAGTGGCAATGCTATCATTGTACCTTACAAACAACAGCGATTATATCAATTTAGGTTGATATCCCCCAGTGGCACATCTTTTGTCTAGAGCCTGCATGTTTACCCCAGTACTCGAGTCTGAGATGGCTTGGGTCATTGTATCAGTGGTGACTAAAATTTGAGTGATACACTAGCTTTGATACTATCAGATGCTAGTGATCCTCGCCTGGTACTATGGAAATGGTCTAGAAGGTCATTGTTGTACTGTATGAAGAAAAAGATTAGACTACACCGCAAGGCAATTTACTCATACCATTACTACTAGTACTAGTACTACCACCCCCACCCCCCCACTACTACTACTACTACTACTACTACTACTACTACTACTACTACTACTACTACTACTACTACTACTATGACTGTATACTAAAGGCTGATGATATCAGATATAAGGTATGTCAGATTATAGAAAGATGCGCAAGAACTGTCACCTCTGCATAGTAGAAAATGTAAAACATCACTCTCCAATGCCCCTTTAACGAAGAGGAAAGGAGAAAGAAGTTCAAACAGTTAAGAAATCTAGAGGATAACTCATATATCCTAGACCAATGTCAGTATATCCTCCCAGTTATCCTGGGAAATGTGTATACGAAAGGCCCTGTGCCACTATGGATGTATGCTATCCAGTGATAATGAATGAGGGTAGCAGGCTCTAACGTTAGCTTGTGGGTTAATTCCTTTTGCTCATTTTTCCTCAGTCCTGTTTCTGTAGTACTATTTCTCATTCAAAACGTATAAATCGACTGAAATTCTTTTTTTTTATGAAGAATACATTCAGTATCACAAATATACCTTCTCAGCGGTGTTGGGTGGTAAACATTGAGATCTTGCAGGGTTTTTTTCAAATGTGGAAAAAAGATCATTACGGAGGGAAGGGAGTATCACATTTATTTCCAATTTACTCTGGTCAAATTTTGTAGGCATTTTAGGCGTTTTGTTGAAAATGAGAAAAAAATGTATTTTTAACCTCTAGTTCGCATAACTTAAAAAAGAATTACCCATGGTGTTAGGGTACTTCTGTGACGCCCGATGTATTCCTTATCAGAATAGCTGAACAGATTCATTTGAAAAGAAAGATAAAACGAGTCAAAATAACTTGAAAAATTGCATAGAAATTTTGAACAAAGCAAAAATGAGAAAACATGAGATATCTTCTGCTCCGTATTAATCTTTCCTTTATATTTCTAAAAAGATCCAGTCCTTGTACCATAATTGAGGTTAGTTGCTCCATTTGAAAACATTAAGCCTATTGTTTCAGTCGTTTTCTCCTTATCTCTCACATTTTATCCCCAGGTTAGGGTGAGAATATTTTTGTGACCCTTATGTATTCTTTCATGAATACCTTTCAGACAATAATGATATTTCAACGAGCTAAAATATATATTAACATAGTACCCTTCCCTCCATATTATTCTTTCCTTCACATCTTAACCCTTTCAATACCACACACGCATAATGCGTATGTTTACATTTACTGGTTAAAAATTAAAATCTTTGAATGTCGCAATATTTGTCACTTATGTGCGAAAAAATGTTACATTGCCACAGCTTGGACAGGTAGTAGTAGTAGTAGTAGTAGTAGTAGTAGTAGTAGTAGTAGTAGTAGTAGTAGTAGTAGTAGTAGTAGTAGTAGTAGTACTACTACTACTACTACTACTACTACTACTACTACTACTACTACTACTACTAGCAGCAATAGCAGCAGCAGCAGCAGCAGTAGTAGTAGTAGTAGTAGTAGTAGTAGTAGTAGTAGTAGTAGTAGTATCAGCAGGAGCAGTAGTAGTAGTAGTAGTAGTAGTAGTAGTAGTAGTAGTAGTAGCACTAGTAGTTTTAGTACAAGTAGTAATTTCAGGACTAATATTATAAGTAAATTGCCATGCGTTGTAGCATCTTTTCATCATATCAACGCAACAATGACCGTATAGACCATTTTTGTAGTACCAGGTGAGGATTTCTAGCATCTGCTGGTATCAAAGCTCAGTGTATCATGACCCAAGCCATCTCAGACTCGAGCACTGCAGTAAACATGCAGGCTCTAAACAAAAGATGTGCTACTTGGGGATTTCGACCTTAATTGATATAATCTCCCTTGTTTGTTAGTTGTAATGATACTGTTGTCACACGTTATCAATTGTACCCCTATTATGGGTTCCAACGACCAAAGGCCTAGCTGTAGTATTTACGAAAGGCCCTGTGTCACTATAGATGTATGCTATCCAGTGATAGTGAATAAGGGTAGCAGGCTCTTATAGTAGCGTGTGGGTTAATTTTTTGACCCATTTTTCCTCTCCGCTGATTTTATTGAACTATTTATCATCCAAAACGCATATATTGCCAGAAATTTATTTCTATGAGGAAAACATTAATTAACACAAAAATACCCTCTCGGCAGGGTGTATGGTTCGGGTGGTAAATATTGAGAAAATCAGGGGGTTTTCAAACGGAGCCTCCATCCAAAATTATAGATCGGAGACCATCAACTTTCGCAGATATGGAACAAAAATCATTGCGGAAGGAAGGTTATCATGTTTCTTTCAAATATTTGCTTAGGTCAAAATTGATAGCCATTCCTTTAGGCTTTTTTGTCGAAAGTTAGAAAAACATATGTGTCCAACTTCTAGTTCATATACCTTTAAAACACTTTACCCCATACTGTGCCCGAGGGGGGGGGGGGGGCACTTTGGTATTTAGGGGGGTACATACGCTCGTTGTCAAAATTTAAAAATACCCCTAAAGCACTCATTTCAGACCAAAAAAGCACCCTTATTTTTTTCAAACGCTGACTTTTTTCTAGTAAAAAAACACTCCTTCTTTATATCAAAACACTGACATTGGATGAACGGGAACACGCATTTTAACTTTTGATGTTGTAATTCTCTGCCTGTTTAGCGGCAGCAGACTCGGAAGCCCAGTCTCTTCGGGAGTGACTCGGCGTCAGAGCCGCGTATATTTTGTGGATTGTAAGGTGATTTTCAACCCCCCCCCCCCCATACTTCGTACCTGACGTGATGGTCCCTGTCCATTATTGTTGATAGCAGATACATCTGAAAGGACTGCCTTTATACCCTTCCCTCCGTATTCCTCTTTCCTTCACATCTTAACCCTTCCATTACCACGTGCGCATATATGCCCGTGTGGTAACACCACCCTAGAGTACCATGCACGCACATATGTGTGAGATAATCAAATTCATTTCAAGAAGAACGTGACTCACCAAATCAAAATCCCTCTATGTAGCCTGGAGATTGGGCAATTGGCTGTCAGAATGTCGTGCCTGTGAAGTATTACATGGTGACTATGGTGGACTAATATTTTATAAGATCGCTAAACATCAACAACCTAGTACCCGATTTCGGCCAGTCATCCCATTACATTTTGGCATCGGGCAGTATTACAAGTTTGACTCACAAGGGTTAAAAAGAAATCTATGGTCTCGTTTCATTATGGTGTTAAGATGCTCCATTTGAAAACATTATGCATTTCATTCAATATTTCACTTTTCATATCATACCCCATGCTGGGAGGTTACTCATATCACTCTTTATGTATTCCTTGTCAAAGGACCATTTACGCGATATAACATTTGTATAGGCTAAATAGTCACCTAAAAGCATGGTAAAAGAAAAATTGATTAAAAAATCTGACAGAAATGGTTTGAATGGAACGAAGATTAGAAATGAAAAATGTTCAACTTTGATGAACCCTAGTTCATTGTTGTGGATGGGCCCACCATTTGAAAACAGTATGTAGTAGTAGTAGTAGTAGTAGTAGTAGTAGTAGTAGTAGTAGTAGTAGTAGTAGTAGTAGTAGTAGTAGAAGTAGTAGTAGTAGTCGCAATATATTTATTGACCAAATTATACATGGTTTGAGTTTGATTTTTGTCGTTACTAGCCAGTTGTAAGTGGTGGACGAAACAAGAGTACCCGGCAAAAAAACACCGTCTAACACAGAGTCACTGGCAACTTTCTCACATGCCCCGGATGAGATGTGTACCCAGGTAGTGGTGAGAGACAGCTAGCAGCCTGTGGCAATGATCTAGACCACATGACCATCAGGGCAGGCTGTCAGTGGTGAGAGACAGCAAGCAGTCAGTGGCAGCTCCTTAGACCAGTCGGCCATTAGGATAGGCCCTCTATGACGAGAGACAGCTAGCAGTCAGTGGCAATGCCTAAAACCTAAGAGATTTGTACCCAGGCAGTGGTGAAAGACAGCTAGCAGTCAGTGGCAGCTCCAGTCGGCCATTAGGGTAGGCCCTGTGGTGAGAGACAGCTAGCAGTCAGACGTAGCGCCTCAGACCACTCGGCCATCAGGGCAGGCCCTCAGTTATGAGAGACAGGTAGAAGTCGATGACAGCTCCTTAGACCACTTGGCCATCAGGGTAGGCCCTCAGTGGTGAGAGACAGCTAGCAGTCAATGGCAGCTCCTTAGACCACTCGAGCACCAGGGCAGGCCCTCAGTGGTGAGAGACAGCAAGCAGTCAGTGGCAGCTCCTTAGACCACTTGGTAATCATGGTAGGCCCTCAATTACGAGAGACAGTGAGCAGTCAGTGGCAATGCCTAAGACCACGCGGCCATCAGGGGATGCCCAGAAATTATACAGGCGTTCTAAACACAAGAGGCAAATAAATGGAACATAGATACAAACAAACTAACTAATGTGTCAATTCAGAATACAAAACAAAAAGGATTAAGTCACATCTGGTTGAGGTTTATATAGTTGGAGACACATGACAATAAAACTACTGCGGACTATGGGGAATATGGGTATATTTCTAAAATGAAATCTAGCCCATCCCGTTCCTACTAGAGATACATTTTCTATACATATTGTCTATAGTTTGTATTGGCTTAATAGTCAAATAAAGGCAGGTGATGGACACTGGGTAAAAAAAAAAGCAGAAAAGTTGTTATGAAATTTGAACAGGGCAAAACTTATATGAAATGATGCACATTTTAATTCCTCTTTCCCCCACATTGTCAAATGTGATTAACCCCAGTCATAATTGTTGATAGGAGCTTCATTTGAATACACTATCATAATGCCTGTTTGTTTTTCAGTGTTTTCGGGAATTCAATGTTGGCACTGTAAAGGTGTGGTTTAAACACTATGTCTGCTGGGGGTCAGAGTCAAGCGATGGAGCATGTTAATAAACCCTCATTAGGCTGTAGGAAAAAAATGACATGTCCAAAGTGGCACTTCAGTAGGCCTGATGAGCCAATCACTGAAAAGGAACTAGTTCTAAGGCCCCAAAAAGGCCAAAATGTCATGGCCAACTCCTATTAATGGCTACTAACTTTTAAAAGAGGCCCAAGGAAAGAATTACTGGCCATTTTGGCTAAAATGGATGCCTAGGGGTCAAGAAATGACGGTTAGAAATTAACCTGTCAACAATATCTACTTAGGGTCAACGCAGGCCCCTAAAGGTGCTGTCCCACTGCAAATTTTATGTACGATTTTTTAAATATGTCAAATCTACGATGAAAGCTGGGAATTGTTTAAAAAATTGGTGAAATTCACGCTCGCATGATGTATACGAATTGTACGAAAGACATACCAAATTATACGAAATCCCACGACAATTGATGTTCGACAACATCCTTTTATGTGCGACAGACTACGTTTTCTATCATAATTGGTCGTAAATAGGCAAACATAATCATACTTGTGTATGCATATCAAGGTGGGCATGTATGCGAATGTATACGAACTAAGTACGAATGCATACGATATACATACGTACATCACTTGTACGTCTAATTACGACAATATTCGTCAAAAAGACGACTAGCAAATCGCAAAATTCGCAAAAACACCACCATTTCGTGACTTCGTATGTTAATTTTGGCCGAATAACCTGTTATTCTATGATAAAGTGGATCGTGTAAATCTCAAGTTTAAGTTCTCATGTTCAAGTCAGATGGTACATTTAATTTTTGTATGCCAAGGTACGAATACGTACGAAAATGCACGATATGCCACGAATAGATGTTCAACAATCCACAACAATGCATGATAATTTATGAAAATATACGAACATATACGAAATGATGTTTAACTATGTACGCCAATGTTTGACAAAAAAACACATCACTACGACATAAATGTTGTCGCACACAAAAGTTTTACATGTAAAACTTTTTTTTTAAATCGCGGCTTTAGCTATGAAAAGCTAAGAATAACTGCTAACAACTGCGATAAAGCTAAGAAAAGCTTAGACAAGCTGCGAATTTCCAATTTGCACCTTGTCTTACCTTAAAAGTCTTAAGTGGGACAGCACCTTAACAGACTTAAATGCCACAGCAATCCCCACTAAAGTTAGAAAACTCTCAAAGGGGTTCTTAGGAAGATGTATTCGAAATCTGGGCTTAATAGGGGTCTAGGGGTCAAGATATGAAAGGTCGAAGTTAACCTGTAAGGGTCATAGATTCATTGACGTCGAGGGCTGAAATACTTTATACAAGGGTAACTTTGACCCCTTGTAACTAAAGAATAAGGGTGGTCATGCCTTAAAAGGACACTAATTACTTTCGAACATGTCTTACGGAGGAGTTCTTTATGTTTTAATTGGGCATATACCATTAGGGGGTTGCAGGAAAAAAGAAAGAAGTTTGTATATCCAAGGGTCACTAATTCGGCCATTACCTACCAATGGCTGAAATAGGGTTTCTGCCTCTAACAGCCGCTAATGCTTTAGTAACCCCTAAGTTGACTAACTCTTACAGACATTCTTAGGAAGAGGTATTTGATATTTGTGCTTAATGGGGGTCAAGTTCTGAAGGGTAGAAGTTGACCTGTCAAGGGCATGTAAGTATTGACATTGGTGGCTTCAATACCTGAAATATTTAGGGTAACTTTGACGCCTTGTAACTAAGGAATGGGGGTAATTATGCTATAAATGGACATAATTTACTTTAGAAAATGTCCTAAGTAAGAGTCTTTTATGTTTTATTAGGCAATAGGACATATACTTTCGGGGGCTGCAGGAAAAATTCAAGAAGGTTGTTTATCCAATCGGTTACTAATGCGGCTGTTACCTACCAATGGCTGAAAAAGGTGTTCTGTTAGGGCCTCTAACTGGCTCTAACGCCACGGTAACCCTGCAATAAAGTTAAATAACTCTCGAAGATGGTCTTAAGGAGAGGTACTTGAAATTTATGCTTAAAAGGGGGCTGAGGGGTCAAGATATGAAGGGTAGAATTTGATCTGTCAAGGCCATGGATTTATTGACATCAGGGGCTAGAATACCTGAAATAAGGGTAACCTTGAACCCTTGTAACTAGAGAATGAGAGTAGTTATGCCTTAAATGGACACTCATTACTTTAACCGTGTCGTAAGGAAGAATTCTTTGTTTCAATCGGGCATATACCATAAGGGGGCTGCAGGAAAAATTCAAGAAGTTTGTATATCCAAGCCTAACTAATTTGGCCATTATGAACCAATGGCTGAAATAGGCTTTCTGCTAGGGCCCCTAACGGACTTAAATACCATAGTTACCCCTAGGTAAAATTGAATAACTCCTAAAGAGGGACTTATAAGAGGTATTTGAAATTCTGGCTTAAAATGGGACCTAGGGGTCAAGATATGAAGGTCAGAAGTTGACCTGTCAAGGTCATGGATTAATTGACGTCGGGGGCTGAAATACCTGGAATAAGGTTAAACCTGACCCCTATTGTAACTAAATCATGAGGGGTAGTATGGTGTTATGCCTTAAATGGACACGAATTACATTAGGAAGAGTTCTTTTTGTTTTAATATGGCATATACTATTAGGGGGCTGCAGCAAAATTCAATAAGTTTGTATATCCAAGGGCTAACTAATTCAGCAATTGCGTGACAATGGCTTAAATAGGAGTACTGTTAGGGTCCCAAAAGGCTCAGATACCATAGTAAACCCAAATTATAATTGGGTAACTCTTAAGAAAGGTCTTATAGGGAGATGTATTTGAAATCTGTGCTTAACGGGGGCATAGGGATCAAGATATAAAGGGTAGAAGTGGACCTGACAAGGCCATGGATTTATTGACATCGGGGGCTGAAATATCTGAAATAAGGGTAACCTTAACCTCTTGTAACTAAAGAATGAGGGTAGTTATGCCCTAAATGGACACAATTTACCTTAGAATATGTCCTAAGGAAGAGTGATTTATGTTGTATTCGGGCATATACCATTTGGGGGCTGCAGGAAAAATTCAAGACATTTGTATATCCAAGGGGTAACTAATTTGGCCATCATGTGCGCTAGGGCCCCTAACAGGCTCAAATGCCTAAACCACTACATTATATAAACAAGCACCTCTACACCAGGTTGCGCACTTTAAGTGAAAAATACAGAATACAACATGCTTAATAATGTGTCAAATGATTGAAAGTACATCTGAAAATTAGTTATGAACTTTGGGAGAAAAGGAAAAAAAGTTTTAAAAGTTTACGAGAAACTTTCTCCCTCTGCTTATTTCCGCATGGTCACTTAACCCTTTATCACTCTACGCAACAATGTTGCCATGTCCCCTGCACTGCATGAGGGGTTACTCCTCAGAGACATTGTTGCGCAGTGCGTAGTGCACTGCAGTGCATAGGGAGCAGTGCTTTAAACAAGTTAAACGAGTTATTTCCATTTTTTATTTGTATCTTTCATTTCGTTGAATATGATATTATTTGTGTTTAGAATATATTAACTTAAAAGTTGATTTTTTGTCTGATTTTGCGCTTGACGCACTGTCAATAACGCACCTCGGCAAGTTCGTCTTCGTTGAGTGGTTAAATGAGTGGGATATCATCGTCTGATTCCCATGGATCGTGAAGGGGACGATAGTCGATCCTCTTCCACTCTTCATCGGAATTATCCTGGTTTAAACTAGCCATTTGATGGCAGAATCAACGAAAAAACACGGGAGAATATCAATGGTTTTGTGTGTTGCTAAGGACGCCACAACACGACGACGTCACTGGCGGGAATTCCCCATGATTTCCATATTTGGAGGGGGTTTTCCCGTAGTTTTCCCGCCGAAAATCACGGACTTCGAGTCCGAAAATAAGCATTAAATAACTATAGATTACGATTAAAAGGTAAGGGCAATAATATTGTATCTTTATTTAACAATCATTTGTGTACCAGCGATCTAAGATCGTGGTACCCAAAATACGCCAAAACTCGCTTCGTAGGAATAAGTGCACAAATACAATGACGCAATAACTCGCTACTGAGGAAGTGCAGCTGCACTCATGTTACGAGTTATTGCGTCATTGAGTGATAAAGGGTTAAGTAGACAGACCACTGCAGCTTTTATCTATTAATAAGTTTACTTTAATTGAAATTGATAGAATATTTCATTTTCAACTTATAATTAAAATCTTATACTACTTTCTTGTTAACAAAATGCTGTTTATACTCTTAGTTGGCCAATATTTTCAATAGATATCAACATTACAACTGAGCAATTTCTCAGTGAATGCACCAAATATGCAGCTCCACCTATTGCAAATCAGACCCAGCTTTTCTAGGACCAAAATGAACAGGCCAAAATATATATCTTGTTTAACTTAATTTTTGTAAAGTGCTTTTGCGTGTTATGATGCAAAATGGGTATGATAAGTTCTTCTTTAGGTGTACAACATAACAAATGCAGAACATATTCCGTTTTTTTTGAGAAAATTAAGAAAAACATGTGCGTCGACTAATGGGTGTTGTTGTAAATCTGCCTAAAATTTAATTTGTCATAACTTGCAAAATATAAATACCAGCTATTAGAAAATGACATTTCAACCTTTGCTTGATGAACACTGCTGAATGACATAAATTAATTAACTCTAACCTGTTTTGTATGCGATTGATGAGCTTTGACCTTTAGTCGACAGCAGATATTACCATATGGGCGACAATTGTCGACCAACGGTTGGTCTTTTGTCGACTAACGGTGGGATTTGTATACATATATATATATATATATATATATATATATATATATATATATATATATATTTATATATATATATATATATATATATATATATATATATATATATATATATATATATATTTATATATATATATATATATATATATATATATATATATATATATATATATATATATGTATATATACATACTAGTATATATATATATATATATATATATATATATATATATATATATATATATATATATATATATATATATATATATATATATATATATATATATACATAATCATTGAGGTCTGGACATTATTCTGATGCTGTATGCGTAGCAAAGGTGTGTTGAACATGTGTGCAACATTTTAATCAATAATATATCACATCCAGTTGCCATTGATGATTTAGATATTGATGACTTGAAGGACCCTCTTGTACAAAAAAATCATCTTCCTTGCAGAGAAATATAAAAAGTCTTCTTACCTTTAACAAATTAGGGAGTATATTTAATTTTTTATCCACCTCGTTTTTATTTCATCGTGATATGACCAAAACTGTAGGAAGTGTTGCAAATGTAAACTCCAAAAAATCAAAACTCACCTTCATTGCGACCTTGACAGTTTGCTCTTGGCCGCCATCTTGTCCAAAAGGAACTCCCATGATCTCGAAGCAGTTGAGGCCACTAACTTTATCGCTCATGTTTTCATCTTGTTTGACGACGTTGCCCATGAAGCACGTCACACTTTCCTCACCCTTGCTGTCATACACAGGTTTCAGGGCCAGTGGTTTCCAGGAGCGAAGGTCAAGGCCACATCCCTTGGCAATTTTTGCAAAAAGGCCATCATTCAGATGGTGGGTCCTGAGACCAAGTTCAACCTTTTTCTCTCTAGCTCTTTGTAAAAAGGAGGAGATAGTGAAGAAAGAGACATGTTTCACCAAACAATTAGAACTTACCTGAGTTATATTTGTATGTATGCATATATATATATATAAATATATATAAATATATATATAAATATATATATATATATATATATATATATATATATATATATATATATATATATATATATATACATATATATATATATATATATATATATATATATATATATATATATACATCTCATAATGTTTTTATGAATATCTTTCTTGTTTTCAGTCTGATAAGAGTCGGGTTAGGTTAGGGAAATATCAGCTCAAGACACGCCAAATTGAAACTGTTGCTTTATAATGGGAAAGGTAGGGAACGATCTCACAAACCAGAAAGCCAGACTAAATGATCGTAATCTATAAAAAAAGGTATTGATGTTACCTAATATGACGAGAAAGCAAAGCTTTAAATGCTCGCGCAGCTCGATGATATTTCTGCATTCCCCTTCAAATGCAGTCACAAAGTGTTTGTTATTGTTATCCGTAACGTCATTCTTTACTTGAACTTCGCTGAAACATATTGGAAGCCCCTTATTATGAGCTTCATATTTGTGCAATAACCACACACAGTCTGCGTAGCGATCGATTGACCGAAAATATGGCATAAAAATTAGTACAACTTCAACCTGTTGCAAAATCGTTATTTCACGAAAGATTTCAACTAGAATTAGGAGACATGTAAAATTATTTGTGGCGGTTGTAGCGATCTAAATTGCATTGAAATCGATTCACGGAAAGATGAGTAAAGTCATTTTTACCGTGAACATCGAAGTTACGACTTTGGAATCCGCGGAATTCCGTCGTAACTTGATGTCATTTCATGACGTCAGCATTTGTCGCACGTGAGCATGTATGTTTCAGTTGTTGCATAGTTCCGCGCGCGTTGCACGATAGTCGGCGACCAAAACGTTATTTCAATACAATTTAAAGGAAACAATCCAAATTTATTATTTGATTAAGAAATATTTAAAACATGAAACGATCTGGCGTCAAAATGTGCTCTTAAAGCAAAAAGTTATGCTCATTTTTCCGAGGTAATCGACCCATTCTCCTACCCAGAGATCCCGCTACGCATAGTATCTCTGCCACTTCGTCGGGACTATTTCGCGGAATATTTTGATAAGTGACGTCATTAAATGTATCCCATTGGTCAAAACGTGTGATGCACGCGACGCGCGTGGTCAAAATTACAATCAACAATGACGTCATCCTAGCAGTGGCCTGTTTGTTGCGAGAGCGCTGGACGGCCGACTGGCTGATTGGTCAATGCAGACTTTTCACCGCATTTGCTCATGAGCTATCGCAAATAGTACTGAGGCATTACACCCGAAATGTCATGAATATCATAGTTTGCGCAATTACAAATAACTGAATGGCGGAAACTGCACGGAAGCTTCATATTTGGTATAATTTTGAAATCGTACCATGAAACAGAACGAAACTTCCAAACCATGTAGGGACCACGAGATTGATCGTGCTTTTGGGAGCAGAGATACTAGTCGTGTAGCAATCCAACCGGAAGACGGTATCGTCGCCCTGGCAGAGTGTAATCGACCGAGCAGGGTCGAGCGAGCGAGCCCGACGAGAGACGAACAGACAGACGTCAACACCAAAAATCCTGCCTCAGTGTGTAGGTTGAGGTTTTGACTATATATGCTGTAAATGCCGCTACGCTACGCCGGCTTCGCCGGCTTGCTACGCGAGCTATTATTAGGCTTATATATTATCGAAAAACAGTGAAAGCAACAAAAAAGACTTCAAACAGTTTTTCTCGTTCAAGTCAATCAGAAAACAAACTCTGCTAGAATGTGTGCGGCCTATCAATAAACCAACACTGTTATCACCTAAAATAAAGCCCTTACTTCATTTTACAATGTCTAGTGTGCTGATCTGATAGGCCAATTTGTATTGAGTTAGATTGGTTAAGGTTTCTCTATTCCATGAAGTATGTATGTATGCAAGTATGTATACATGTATGGGATGTCTGTATATATGTATATATGTATTTATGTATGAATGAATGTATATGTTTGTATGTATTTAAGTATGTCTGTATGTCTGTTTACATACATACATACGTGTATGCACACACACACACATCTCTCTCTCTCTCTCTCTCTCTCTCTCTCTCTCTCTCTCTATATATATATATATATATATATATATATATATATATATATATATATAAATGCATAAATGATATAAATCAAAAAGGTTACATTCAATGACCGGTGTTTTCACATCCTGTTTGGTACATTTAAAGTGAACTTGTGAACCTACCGTTTAAGTGAGGCCATATTCAACTGATATGAGTGACACGACATCCTGCCTTCCTAGTGTGATACTAAGGTATGAGCAGTTCATGCTAGTTAACGAATAACCAAATATAATGTCTGCTCTGTGACCCTTTGTGTCCATTTAATCATTGCACTCTAGAATTGATATGTCCCTCTGCTGCTCCTGGGAAAAAGCCATATGTGATTTCCTACTTTGTTCAAAAGTCATGGAATCTGGAATTCTAAATAAATGCATCTTTCCCCAGTTTCAACAAAAACTTCATAACAAATGATAATAAAATATGAACAGAGTGAAAAGTAGTTATGCCTTTCTCTCTGTATTGATCTATATTAAACATTTGCGAAATTTAGAGGTGCCCAGTCCATAATCGTGGACTGTGGATAATACGTATTTCATGTTTTACTTTTAAGCTCCAACTAATCTATTACCCTACAGGGATGGTACCTTTAGCTTTGTGATGCACTCATTTAAGTTATATTTATCAATTATAAGTTTGTTGAATTATTATTGAGGATCAGACGATGCGCATTGAGAAAACTAAAAGCCTTTAAACCTCTTTATTATTGCTTGCCTTGGTTTGTCTAATCAGCAATCAGGGTTTGCACCATGTGACCGGTCATTAAATCCCCATAATGCCCTGGGACGCAGGGCATTACATGTCACCTCATAAAGCTAACTAGGTCAGTTACTGACACACTTTGACGTTGCTCTTTCATAGTTAAAAGAACCCAGACAACATATAGGTACCTTTTGCTTGCATCTCACTCTCATGCTTAGTCAGTATTATTGTGAAACAAAAATGCTTACATTTAACTCAATTGATGAAACCATTGCAATCTAAAATATGTAACACATTTTTCAAAACACTTTCAAAGCCTTATTTGAGAGGAAAAAGTTTTGAAACAAAAAATATGCGAAATTTTGTGATCAAACTTAATAAAAAATAGTTCTTGGTGTGCCCGCTAGATGGCTCCTTTTCAACTGGTTCCCTTTCTCTCACTCCACATCCTACTTTCTCTATTGCATTGTGGTAAGTGTGAGACAGAGAACTAATATTAGTCATGGAGCAAAGGACCAGTTTATCATGGAATAGGCAGAAAGTTTCATAGAATTCAAGTATATTTCATATTAAAGATTGCTATATGAGGTAATTCCAATAAGCATTATCTGCACAAGTTCTGATAAATTCAATCTTATTTTGTTTTATCATTATATTATGTTCTTATATGTACATCAAAACCTATAATTGTAGATATAATCAATTTTGTTATGTCTTGACTTTCCATGCCAGAACTGAATAAAAATTATACAAAAATAATAAAAAGTTCTGATAAAAATAGCAGAAATTAAAAGGAAGAAAGTAGAAGAAAACATTGCCTTTTTTTAATTCTTATATTGTGGGTCTGCTTACCATATATCACAAGACACTATAAATTAGATCACACGCAATGTCTTATTTAGGGAAGCAATAATAAAAACCTTATTAACTGTTCACGAGGGCAGTATGTGTATTACATGTGCGCATTCAGGCATCCTGACCAGACCGAGTCCTTCAGCCCTCGGTCTGGCCAGGATGCCTTCAGGCACTCATTAGATACACATACTGCCCTCGTCACTAAGGCTTTATTATACCTTTCGTACCAACGCCACACTTGTACTGTAAAAAAAGTCTAAAATATAGCCTCAACTAAAGCCTCGAATAACTCTCCACTCTTGGCGTAAAATTAATGACCTGAAAAAGTTCTCAAGAACTTAGGAATCAATTGTATTTATGTATTGTATTGTTTATCTTTTTATTTTATGAAATGAAATCATGAAAAGAAATACAGGTGAACTGCCTTAATGGGATGGATGTGGACCCTAACTTTTTTTCCGGATTAGGCAAAATCCGGATTATGCGTAAAGGCATGAAATAGAAGAATTTAGTAAGCACACCCGGCAAGGTGTGTACATTTTAAAAGTCAAGACGGAATTGTGACCCATCGACTATATATTTACAATCTCCAATATCTCCCCTCTTTGCCTGACCCTCCGATTACATCCCCCTGTCTATTCAATTGTCTATCCTCTTCATTTTTTGTGGGAGAGGACATTATTTCTGCTTTCCGTGGCAATGACTTGGCGTGTCGTATCATGTGATAGGGCGCTCTCAATTCTTGATTGTCAATCTGGACAAAAGCATATGCTCTTGAAACCTTAAATGGTAAAGAGCATGCATCGAAAATTGTCCTGTTTCGGCCAGGTACGGATCAAATTATTCGTAATAAGCACTGAAATTTACATGTAAAATTGTCAGTAATAAGCACTGAAATCTGCATGTAAATGTATTGGCAGCACCGGGTCCTTTAAATCTGTACGGTTAATCGGAACATCCGGTTAAAACACGTCCTTCTGAAGCCAGTTCACCTGTAATACTCCATTATATGACACAGGACCATGAAATGCAGTCGGTCATGTAATTTCGTTTACGACTAGAGGCAGTGGCAGGGTCGGTGGCGTATTCAGCAGGTGTGTTGGGCAACCCACTGTTCCCTCTACAACAGATTAGATTCTTTAAGTTTCACAATGAGAGCATTTTCAATGGCAGTATTTTTGAGCAAAGAGAGACAACCCATCCCCCCCCCCCCCCCCCCCCCGATTGATATCACATAAGATGTGCTACCACCCGCAGACCTGATTGCCTATACAGTCCCTACATTCAAACCCTTAGTACAGTCTAAAAATCAACCTCCAAGTTCTGCTCTTTGTTCCCATAGGATAGAGCTTGTGGAAGAAGCCATTTGTCCACACTACATCAAATGCCTTAGATACGCAAAGCAAGATACAAATACAAGGCTGGTATTATCCAAGGTGCTCGCAATTTTCTCCCCTTCTACTTGTCCCCTTCTACTACCCCCTTGTAACTGTGAAATTACTTCGTTGCATGCCATTCCTCATTTCTCTTATTCCATAAAATAATTTGGAGGATCTTATTATAGTTACCGAGAAGAGTGATCCCAATGCAACCAAACTACAAAAGTGTTTTTTCCTTAAAAGAAGAGATCTGAATTCCTCTACTCATATAAACTTTTAATTGCTTCGTTTCTATAATGATAATAAAAAGAAGCATGAATAACTACCATGGTTTGTACTGCATACTACTTATGCTCAGTACTTATGGCATCATAAGACCTTTCATCGCATTCTGTTTTTCTTTGTATTCTATGGGGCCTAAGGAATTCATCAACCTCTGTTAGGGAAACGTTAATGTTGCACTAATCATTAATTATGCGTTATGCATAATAACTCGTCAGTTGTTATGCATGACTGTGTTCTGTCATGATATCAAGGGCAGACCTAATCTGAACCCTATTTTTCTATGTATTTTGTGTTATATTTTTGATTTATCATATGTATCGTACTTTTCTGCCTTGGGCATAGTCAATAAATATACATACATAAACATACATACATTAACACGACGGTAATATTTATCATTGAAACTAAGGTGAAGAATGTCAATGAAGAAGTCAAATCACAGAAAATCTCATCCGTCTTTATTTTCTTCTCAACACTAAATCTAACCAGCAGTTCAAGATTCTGGTATTATCACATGCCCTACATATTGCAGAAGAAGTCATTATATACAAAATACCTGAAATATATCTCTACATGTACTTCTGGATCTTGGCATATGGTAAAGTAGAGTTTGAATGTGTCCAACCTTTAATGTTGTCAATTGTCACGTAATATTAGTTAAATCTCAAATATCAGCCGAAGTTTTGATGAAAATGAAAATGATAAAAATGACCAAACAGTACAGGTATGATACGATTCAGATATGTTTTGTTTGTATAACTGTGATGGCAGAAATGGAATGATCGACATATTATACCCAACCTACCATAATTAATGGCTCATTCATCCAGTCATATTTCGTCAACATATGATAAAGTAGGGGTTAAATGTGTCCATATTCCAATGATTGTCATTTCACATTGCTTTCGTCAATATCGGGTAAAATGCACAATGTACAAAGTGCCTGTCCTTGGTTGAGGCATAGTTTGGTTCGTTGACCTATCGTATAATAGTGCCCTCACTTAATATGTTATGTGATTAGATATTTCATAAATATGTCGTATGTACCTCTTTTTTTCATGGTGGCTCTCCAGACACAAAACGGTTGATGGGGGTTTGTAACTTCCCAAAATGTTCTGCTGAGCACATTATATTAAGAGATATTTAGTTACATATCTAATGTGTGGATGAAGCTGGACACTCATTACAACAGTTTGAATAATATGATTTATGCATGAGGTAAAAAAAAAACTCCTTTCATTCATGATGACAAAAACAGATAAGCCATAATCCATATGTTGGGTTGAAGGAAAGCATTTACACATTATCATTATTAATATTATCATTACTATTATTATTATTATTATTATTATTATTATTATTATTACCATTATTGATTATTATCGTCATAATTGTTATTGTTATAAGTTTCATCCCAGTTCTAGGTTCTTCATCTTGTTGTGATATGACCTGAATTGTTGAAAGTGACATAAAAACCCATTCTTCCATCTTTTGATCATTTGACAAAATAGCATTAGCCTTGCAGTGTTTGATAGGAAGTAACTCACACAAAAAAATGTGTAAACAGAAGGTATCATTTCCTTAATATCAATAATATTTCAATTTTGATATGGACTCTCACTGATCCGTTGGGATGCTGAACCTTATTCTCTGCATGGATCTTAAAGAGAGCCAAACTCATCCTGAAAGCAGTCAGTGTACTTCCATATATTTTCAGCAATTTCCTCGAAGTTGCTCAACTTATATTCATGTGGCATAACACCGCAATACAACAACCACTCCAACACAGCTAATATAACTGTGTACTTTGTAACTTTCCTAAAATTGTCCTCCTGCAGATATGCTTCCACTTTTTCCTCATTTCTCCGGACTAATTTCTTCAACTCGTCACTTAGACATTTTCTATAGTACCCCATGTACATATCCCACATTTCCTGGTGTGCGGAATGGTTATCACTGACAGGAAGTGACGACATGAGGAACATGATGACATCTTTCTGAGGAACACCTGCACTTACAAACTCCCAGTCATAAGCACATAGATGGCTTTGATCTTCTGTAGGAGATTCTCTATAGCACAAATTACCTGAAAAGTTTACATAAAAATAAATGTAAGTAGCCGGTCTTTAAGGTTTTTATTTATTTGCCTGGTGATGGGCTCATCTTAAATGTTCTCTACTTGGTCGGTTTTCTAATCAGACTTTCTCAAACGTTCCTATTTTGGCTTAGATTTAAACAAATGTTTATGAGGACCAGAATACAATGAATGAAAATATTTCTATGCACAAGCGTCTTATAATTCATAAACTCGAGTATCACATAAACCATCTTTAAGATGACAATCATTTCAGAGGCCTTGGCTTCATATTTTACATTGTGTTTAAACATGTAATATATGTATTATATATATATATATATATATATATATATATATATATATATATATATATATATATATATATATATATATATATATTTATATATATATATATAAATGCGTTATGTGATCATGAATGGTTTCTAATATAATTCACTTAAAAATGCACTGAGTATGTGGTCAATACCTACTTACCTGTGTGTAGATCTGTGTGTACTATGGTATAAGGCTGAGCTTGTAGAAAGGATAATACATCGGAATCTATGATATCGATGACCTTCAGAAGAAACTCAACCCTTTTCTGGTTGAAAATATGGGGATAATTGAATTCGGACACGGATATCTGCAATTTCCAAAACTCTTCATTGCTTTTCTTTGAGGGTTCTGTGGTCAGGAGGAACTCTGAGCCTTTGGATTCTGGCCCAATTTTCCCCAAATGTGCTGCATGAAATTCAGCAATCTCCTTTAGCACCTGCTCAATGAAAGAGATCAACATTAATTTCACTGATCAGAATAATAAAGCATCGGAATCCAAGCGCACAGTTTATTTTTCTCAATATTAGGTAATAAATAGTTTTGGTTTACAAATGACAAAAATAGATAGCAAATTTTAGATTTTCCTCATTGTAAACAACAAGTACTTATTTGTGCTTTTATTCTTGACATGACACGAGAAAACGTAAACAAACGAACCATATGTTATAGACCTCAATCAGAGCAACTATAATGGATGCGGTCTTGCTTGTAATTTGACACCCTATTTTGCGTACTTTAATGACAACTTTTTAAGACTATTCATACAGTTCTGAAGGTTTTTATGGTTTTAATATGGATGTATGAATATATCACACAGTCTCTAAGATAAATATTCGCTGCTCTGCCTCAGAGAATGCATATCTTGGATAGGCTACTCATTTGGATTTGTAATTCTGTTTTTCGTCACTTTTTCTGTCATATTTCCACTAAGTAGTGACTAGCCAGTTGTGACTGGTGGAGGACACAGGAATACCCAGTAAAAACCACCGCCAAACCCAAAGTAACTGGCAATTTTCTCAATTGCCCCAGGTCGGATTCGTACCCCCACAGTGGTGAGAGACAGCTTGCCGTACGTGGCAACGCCTTAGACTACACGGCGGCCCCTCATTTGCATTTCTCTAACACAGATATTAGAAATATCATTATATCACTTAGTTTTTAAGTTTCCAAAAATCGTCGCAAGATCACGCAGAAAAAAGGTACTTTCAAAGAAAATCATGCCTAAGAGTATATGCCTAGTTGTGAAAAATAGAATACATGCTCAATGATGATGGCTTTATACAGACTGAAGATCCACATATTATCTTTTTTGAAGCCAACTTAAGGAGGGAAGGAAAGAATCGGTAATTACACCGCTCTCAATAGTTTCAATGCATCTTTCAGTTGCAGAGGGACCAAAGGCAGTGCTTCACAATGCCGCACGTTTATCATACAACCGGGCCAACCTACTACTTGGGATCCAGTGGGACTTGAACTAGATGCCTCGTGCTAGGAAGCCAGGCACTGTAACCAATAATCCGGAGAGGATCCTTACCATAGCCAAGAAGATATTGAGTAGTTGATACTTCCCAGTGGGCACAAATATTACTTGAATGTTATATGAATGTTCAATTTTGGTCGGAATATTCTGGACCAATTTTGAACATTTCAGCAATGTTCAGGTCCTAACATTCCTGGAACGTTCTTATTTGGTGTCATATGTATGTTCAAATTTGATTGGAATGTCATGCACCAAAAATGGACTTTCCTGCAACCTTCAGGTCTGAACATTCGTGGGATGTTCAGATTTGACATTATATAAACAATACATTGAGATATTTCCTATTTCATGAAAATTAAAACAGTTACAGAGTGCTTCCACTGCGCAGACAAGTTCCAATGTTCTAACAAAATTCAGAATCCAAGTGGTTCATTTAGCATTCAGCTCTGAATATTCTATGAACATACTCACCTGAACATTCATACAATTTTTATTCTGAACTATGAGGGAATTTTTTTGAATGTTTGCCCAAACATGTATTCCTGGAATGTTCCATGAATGTTACTGTGCCCACCCAGTGGGCATGGTAACATTCATGGAACATTCCAGTGATGTTTCGCCGAACATTCGCAAATGATTCTCTCATAGTTCAGAATGAAAATTGTATGAATGTTCAGGTGAGAATGTTCATAGAATGTTCAGAGCTATATATGCTAAATGAATCATTTGAATTCTGAATGTTGTGTGAACATTGGAACATGTCTGCATGTCCAGTGGAAGCAATTAATAGTTCCTATATTATGATATAGGAAATATCTGAATTTGATATTTATATAATGTCAAATCTGAACATTCCAGGAATGTTCAGAATAGATGGTTGCAGGAATGTTCATTATTGGTGCATGACATTCAGATCAAAATGGAACATTCATATGACATCTAATAAGAACATTCCAGGAATGTCAGGACTTAAACGTTGCTGAAATGTTCATAATTGGTCCAGAATATTCCGACAAAAATAGAACATTCATATAACATTCAAGTAATATTTGTGCCCACAGGGCACTGGGTTGCGGAATGGTCCGATCATTGAAAATTGGAGACTGCGCGTGTAACCTGGGATCTTCACATCCATCACCTCTTGGTCTCTAGTAGTTGAAGCACCTCAACGTCTAACTGTCAGACATCATTTTGAACAGACAAAAATAGTGCTTTTCCAAACTGCGTCAAAAGCCTTTATTATGTCAAAATACAGCACATGAATTCTTATATCATTCTCCTACAGTGTGGCTGGTGTGATTTTGTGAATGTGTTACCTGAAGTCTCATTTCCTGAGTCCATGGGGCAGATCCGATTGTGTCCATAACGAGCATGTCACTGGGTTCTAGGTACTCCATGGCAAGAAGGAAAACACCTTCCTTTTCAATGCATTCTGTGTAAAATGTTTGAGGCACGATTTTCTGAGCCTTTTCATCTTTCGAAGCCCTGGAATAAATTTCAAAGTTTAACAAATCATGGTTAGTGGCCAGTATCTGCTTAATATTACACTTAAGCAATATTGATGCATAAATTAGCATTGTTGGCTAATTACTACTCAAATGTACTGTATTGAAATATGCTGGTGATCTGCAGTCACGTCTAGCAATAAATACAACTGACTGCCAAACGGTTTTCTGTGTCCAAGTTTTGAGAAGTCAGCTGGCTGAACGCATATATCGGTTGTATACTATTTTCACGACAAGGATAACGAATTTATCCTTAACCCCACCACTCCCAATATTAATTTTGAATTACGTTAGGCACAACAAGTTCAAAATTTCAGTTTGTTACAATAGACATTAAAGAAAAAATATCTAATTTGTTAGACTCAACTCAGGCAAGGTTTTCTCTCTTGAACTCACGAGTTATATACCTTGATACATTTTTCTTACTGTCACCTTATCTTCCAGATATACACCATGCTGGTAGATTAACATGCGGAAATAGTGTTTTAACACAAAATACATTTCTAACGACGTTGCGATTCAGCAGCAGCCAAAGTTTTATTTCAATCGTATGCCCAACAACGGTTGCCATGGCGCTACCAGAATCAGAATAAAATAGTGGACTCCTAACAATGAACATTGTGAAAAGTAATGTAAGGATCCCAATTCAGGATTAATATTGGGCTCTAATCAATGAACGCTGTGAAAGGCATTGTTAGACTCATTACAGTCCAGTACAACACACAGATTAACCAATCAGCTACAAGATTCAGAGCGGAGCTGATACAAATAGACAGCATAAATATAGAGAAACACAACTATAGAAAAATAATAATGAGAAAATCTTTCGACTTACGCTATCATATACACGATGCTTTTGTAAATTAACAACTTACAGTCAATAAACATCTATCTATCTATCTATATGTTTTTTTTTCTATGTAAGATACCTGTCATTTCAGAATTATTACCATTCAATGAATTTGATTTCACGATCTTGCTTGAGATAGTCATGTGGAAATCCCAGCGTATCTATAATTCTTCTCATCTCCACTTCCGGAACATCGAACACTGACAGGTACATGCGCATTAGTGCTTCATGTGTGTCTTCAGGATCTGCTGCAATCTAACCAAAAACAGTTGTGGTTGTAGTGAAGGGCATGTAAAAATATATAAGGACTGATAGAGTTACTGTAAAGTTCGAAATATTAGCGAGTTTATATTTAGCGAATCGATCCGAACCGCGCGGATTTAACCCTTTAACACTCAGAGCAGCCAAAAGAGGCCTTACGATTTTGGAAATATTTAACTTACAAACACATTTTCTTGAAAACATTTGAATGCGAAATGTTGATCACAAGCCAGACAAAGAACTCTCCTTCAAATATTTGGTGAATTTTTGCTTTATTTAAAAGATATTTTCAAAAGTATGAGAGTAGCAGACGACACTTTCTAGAGAAACTCTAAGTGTGAATGGGTTAATATACACGCTAAACTAGCATCGCCACGTGGCTGTTTAGAGAACTCACGTGTCATTGAAGGTCCGTCCTGATTGGTTTATTGCAATTAAGTAACTCAGATCCACGTGATTACGCGCATCATTCAAATACGGTTGCATATCATGAGACATCCATATATCACAACGCGCACGTACGTATGTCTATGTATGTACAGTGCCGACATTTAATTCCTGCACTTTATGAGCGGGCGGCCCAGGCATGATAAACGACTGCACGCCCGATTGCCACCCAGTTACCTGGGTATGGATGCATGGATGACCTCACAACTGAACGTGGCTTTGACTTACAAGCTTCGTGGGTCATTAATATGATTGGCTGATTTTTTTGACATATTATTCATGGGTGTTTGTACAACCAGGCACTAACAGACGTCCGGTCGACTGGTGCGGAAATTAAATGTCTGTACTGTACGTGTGGTTATCAACTGAACAAGTGTAATTGTGACTAGATACGCATTTTGAATAAAAAATAGAACAAATATTAACGGATCATAATATTAGCGAATCGGAATCATTAAGTATTCCTCTTGTAACACAGAACAGCGTTTTGATATGGATAATGTTTGAATGTTTGTTATAGTCTGCCTTGGAAGTCCCGCATTAGGCAGTTTGTTTACATTTTTGATAGGTGTCAACATAGACATGATAAAATGGCTATGAGCTTAACCAACAACGTGAACTTGCCTAGCTCAGAACGCTTACTACCTACTGAAAATAGTTCTTACTAAGTACTTTTGTATTTAAACGCAGAGTCTCCAGTAAGTCTTTAAAAAGACATTTGCATTTCCCAGATTTTGTATCAAAACTCTTGTTTATTACCATGATATTATTTGTAACATTGTGATATAAAAATGCCTTGGGAAATAAAAACCCTGTTGCACACGTGTGCAATTTGAAATTGTAAAAAAAGTCTTTAAAAAGAGGATGAGAGATGACATTGGGCTTGATACTTTGGATTGTCTCCACATATAAAAAGCGATCTTGCATGCTGACAGAGATAGCGGATAGGTTTGCTTGAATAACGTATTGATAAACTCTTAATGATTAGTCCTTCAATAACTATATACACCATAAAAACTCAACAACATTTAAACAATAGCTAAACGACTATTTACCTTGATAGCTATTTTCTTTCTTTTCGGTAAACTGTCATTTTCTTCAGTGGTTGAAATTCCGCATATTTCAAAAAAGTGAACTCCTGTGAATTTCTTGTCCTCCTCCTTATCATCAGTCTTGAGGAGGTTGCTCATGAAAAAGGTAGGTGCCTCCTTCTCCTCGTCATTTAAGGAGGGATTCTCCTTAGACAGTGGCCGCCATGAATGAAGTGACATGTTGCAACCTTTTGCTATTTTCACAAAGAGCCCATCATTGAGGTGGCCTGCTCTTACTCCACGAGTTTTGTTCCTATGTGACGTCATTATTCTACAAAACAAAAGAGCAATACTATGGGGACATGACAGTGTTCACCTATAGTTGCCATACGGTCAAGCACTACAAACCAATTGAAGAAAGTACAATAATATGACATTCTAACTGATTCTCTGAAGTACATGTAGTTGACAAATAATTCGAAACTTCTCAACATACCCTGACTTTGGTACATACATTATATTTCGTTATAGTAAACGTGATGATATCTGATATGTTTCTATACCTGCGATTTCTGTCCTCTTCCACACTATGCCTTGTGATGTTCTAAGTTTCTATGCATTGTACATGTCACTAGTTGACCAGATGGCAAAGTTCAAAGTATCTTAAAGATAAGGTGCCGTCTTGGACGCGTCTAAACGGGTGCATACTATGATAAAATCAACATCAACATCAAATCCATAAGCCCTGTTAACCCTTCTGCTGCTGGTGGCTATTTTTGCCAATACAAAATGATGCAAAAAAACTGAAAAATGACTGAAACCATGACATGTGGGTACTCATCTGAGATTCTCAGCGAGAGCTATCCCATAAAAACAAATATGAAAGGGTTTAAATGTTTTTCGAAAATCTTGCGTCCTTGTACTTTGGCCAAAAGTAGCCTCAACATTGGAAGGGTTAAGGGTCAATAGAAAAAGGTTTGATACGACTGTGACGTCATGGTGAGAGGGGCCTGCCCCAATGGTCAAGTGGTCTTGGTCATATAGTGCTCTAATTGACAGTTGTCCCTTACCACCACCAAAGGTCAAAATATCAGGCTGGGACATGTACGAAAGTTGCATGTTTGCATTCACCTCCTTTGGAGATACACATTTACCCTTTTGAACAACGAATCAGCGCTAGTGATTCGGTAGGAGGACCTCGGTAATCTAAATTAGAAATTCGACACGGATAGAAGTCGAATCGCCTGTTGACACTGACGACCACACAAACAAAATCACGTGGTCCTTTCTTGGTGCCATGTGAAACGATGAGAGAAGGTTGTGCTATTCCAAGTAATGGAAGGCTTTATATTCACCTCAAAGATTTCCGCCCGAAGTCCTCTTACAGCGTTCAACAATATATATATATATATATATATATATATATATATATATATATATATATATATATATATATATATATATATATATATATATATATATATATATATATATATATATATATATATATATATATATATATATATATATATATATGTATACACACACACACACACACACATATATATATATATATATATATATATATATATATATATATATATATATATATATATATACACACACACACACACATATATATACATATATATATATATATATATATATATATATATATATATATATATATATATATATATATATATATATATATATATATATATATATATATATATATGTGTGTGTGTGTGTGTATGTGTGTGTGTGTCTGTGTGTCTGTATACCGATAAAGCGGAGAAACAAACCTGCGAACCCACGCTTGTGAGCCAGACTTCGTGTCCACTGGATCCCTTCAACGAAACCCTGGACTTATTCGACTGGTAACCGTATATACTACCAGGTCACTTGTGCATCACATGCTTCAGTGCTTGACTGGGATTTCTCTTGTTAAGGTACTGATTGTCCTGTCTGTCGCCAGTGACATTAATAGTGACCCCTATAGCTGTATAGCCTTCACATCTATAAATATTCTCATCACTGTGTTGACCTGGTTCAAAAAGGCCTCTGTATACAACTAAATACACACACACACACACAAATACAAAAACACACCCACACGTTGTTTATATAGAAAGAGCCTAAACAGACTATTCTGCTGATAAAAAGTGCTGAGGGGATTCTATGAGTCATCCACAGTGGGCCAATCCAATGATTTTTTGGCCACCACCCGTATAAAATAGTATAAATAAAACCGTCTGATTAACCCCTACAATGTTGAGTCTACTTTCATCCAATGCACAAGGATGCAAAGATTTTTGAAAACCATCTTTCCCTACCATGTTGGTATTCATTGGATAGCTCTCGCTGAGTACTCTCGGATTAGTATCTATGTGCCAGGGTTTCAACAATTGTTCATGTTTGTGAATAATTTTGTATTTGCCTGATTAGTCACCAGCAGCTCAAGGGTTAAATCTTTAAAGGAAAATGCCCTGTTACCAAGGCTTAATGCAATGATAATGATTGGAAAATGTATCAAATTGGATTACTATACACTACGCGTAAGGGGTGCAACACCTACCAGTCAAATATTACTAAAAAAAGATGTACTATAACATCATGATGTTTCCGTATCTCACTGAAAAAGAAATCGCATTGAGAGGATACACCTCGATATGGAAATCATGTAGTTCTGCGTGCTGGAATTTATCTGAACTGAAATGTGATGCAGGGACGCGTAATATGTATATTACATTTTAACCCATTAATGATCGCAGCAACCAAAAGCAGCCTGACTAATTTAGAGAAATCTTTCAAGCAAAAGCGTATTTGGGAAAATATTTGAAGGAGAAATGTCAATCAGGACACTACCAACAACTCTCCTTCAAATATTTTGTGAAATCATTTTCAATTCCAAAGTTATTGTCAAAAATATTATAGATCCAGACAACAATTTCTAGAGGAACACCTAAGCATTGATAGGTTAACAATAAACGACACCAAGGGAAATAATCATTCTCTTTTCTATCGTATTTGTCGATGGAATTGAGAATTTCATTTATCATCACTTTCCCTGCCACATTGGGGTTAAATCGTGACTAGCCAGTTGTAGGTTGTTGCGCACTCCGGAATATACAACGGAAACCATTGCCTAACCCAAAGTCACTGGAAACGTTCTCACATGGCCCGGACAGAATAAGGAACAAATAAAGATACCTTCCCTCAAACATTCAAACAGGTTTGTAAATCGTCAATTAAATGGAGTATACGCTTAAATATGAAATCGCAATACGAAATCATCATTTCCATCTCTAAGAAGAGAGAGAGAGAGAGAGAGAGAGAGAGAGAGAGAGAGAGAGAGAGAGAGAGAGAGAGAGAGAGAGAGAGAGAGAGAGAGATCTTAGATACTGTATTCACATTCTGAACGTACTATGGTTTGATACATATGAAAATATTATTGTTATTGTTGTTACTTCAACTAGTTTTTCATAATTCGTTACTTTAACTGTCTGTGCATGCGTGCGCAGCAGCTGTACACATCGGATAAGGAATTGATGTCTGGCCGAATTTGCCATGATACTCCTACAGTACAGGCATTTGATTCATGCCCCAGTCGACCAGGTGTATGCCAGTGCCTGGTTGTCAGAAACACCCAATGAATAGCATGTCACCAAAATAATCAAAACACATCAATGCCCCACGCAGCTAATGTGCCTCAAAGCTATGTTCATTTGTGAGGTCATGGATCTGTGGTTGCATCCGTGCCCAGTAAACGAGGTGGCAATCGGGCCACGAGTTTAGTTCAGGAACTAAATGTCGGCACTGTAGTGACCTTCAGCGCATGAACCAGTGTTACATTGGTGAATAATATCCATGTGGACCTGAAAACTAACGTTGTAGGGTCTGATTGCTTAGCATATATCTTCGGATTAGGAATTCCTTAATATTTCCTTATGAGCCGAGTTGACTTTTCTGATGTACATCTGAACCTTAATCCTGATACTGTATATGGATAAATGTAAAACCTTTCTTGGACTGTTGATGATGGAACTGTACAGAATGACCACATATCATATAATATGAATACAATATTCACTTCCAGAAGTAAATGATTTACTTTCAGAAATATGTACATTGTTTGCAATATATATTTTAGCTGAAATAGATGTATTGAGTTTGGATTTTTGGCAGGGGGGTGATTTATGAGACAAGAAATACATTGGATTATTTCCAAAGTATAACATCTATCATAATTCATTACTTTTGAGTGAAATTGTATGAAACTTTGAAAGTGACACTGTTCTGTTACAAACAGGCACGCAGGACAAACGAGCATGGGAACCACTAATTCATTTTGATCAACGTAAAAAACAACATTTTAAGCAATTAGAAAAAAAAAATGTTTCAAAACTTTCATAACATTTCTAGAAAAATGCATAATAATGTGTGTTTTTTGTCATTAGCTTGCCTGCAGAACTCGGGAAAAGGCCGATTTCATTTTATTTTGATGATATTTCGCTAAAAGAGGCACCCTTAGAAGAAACTGTGTAAATGGAATTTTAATCAGACCTTATTTGACAATCCCCTCTCTCTCCCATAAATATTTTTGTGATTTTGTGGTTTTTGTGGATTTATTTTTAAAAGAGGCATCAACCACACTACACTTGACAAGGGCTCCAGTTACAAATAGGTTAACTCATTAATGCTCACAGCAGCCTAAAGCAGTTAAACGATGTTGGTAAAATCGTATGGTCTAAAACATATTTGGAAAGATATTTGGAGGAGAGATGAAATCGAAAACACTACGAACAACTCTCCTGCAAATATATTGTGAAATAACTCTATATATATACAGTAAGTTATTACCACATGTGCCAATGATCCAGGCGAATGTTTTCTAAAGGTAATCGTAAGGTGACTCTTGAGGTTAATTTGTGAACATTAGTCCCGTTAGGATACTTTGAACTTTGTCATCTTGTCAACTCGTGAAATGTACAGCGCATAGAACAGAAGAGTGTGTATTGTCGAAGAGGACATAAACTGCATATACAGGAAACTATCAGGTATAATAACGTTTACTAAAATGAAATACAATGTATGTACCAACGGTAGGACATGTTGACAAATTTCGTCATCGTATTGTGTATTCTTCAATTGGGTAGTGGTGCTTGGCCTCTGGTAAACACAGTAGGTTTGGGAATTATAGCTGAACACCGTCCTGAAATATGCAGCTTTTCGATGTACATTAACCATGTGCGTGTTTGTATTATATATATAACTTAGTATTATGTATTGGCTAACTGATCCTTTTCACATCTGATACACAGTGAGTTATATTGGTATCGAAACAACATCTTGAGAAATAGTCAGTCGAAAGTTGTATTTGCTTCTGGGTTAACCAACATTTCACAAACACATTTCCTATGTATTCTTAGCAGGTTCAAATACGAAAAGCCTGATTGCCATAATGTCATTTCCGGATATCTTAATTTTATTGTATTGTGGATTTGTACGATTTTGGTTAATTCTCAGCAAAAAAAATATTTTATTGTTTCAAGGTATAGCATCAATTTGGTAAAACTGGCGAATTCAACTTCATATATAAAACACTGCATTACAAGTATCAACTAGTAAATGAATCTGTCTACCCAGCCAGCAGTCCCATTGATAACTAGAGAGCACCAATTACTCAAAAGGGACATATAATGGATGAATGGAACCTAATTATTGAGTTCGGATGATCATTTCCCTTTCGCATAACTTCTTTAAAAAGCAAGAACGGGAATGTTTGCGTGTGTCTGTCTGTCTGTCTGTCTGTCTGTCTGTGTATATGTATGTACATATGTATGTATATATTTATATGTATTGCTCCTTTGTTTTATAGAATAATGACGTCACTTAATAACAAAACTCGTGGAGTAAGAGCAGGCCACTTCAATGATGGGCTCTTTGGGAAAATAGCAAAAGGTTGCAACATGGTGCTTCATTCCTGGAGGCCACTGCCTAAGGAGAATCCCTCCTCAAATAGCGAGGAGAAAGAGGCACCTACCTTTTTCATGAGCAATCTGCTCAAGACTGATGATAAGGAGGAGGACAAGAAATTCACTGGAGTTCATTTTTTTGAAATTTGTGGAGTTTCAACCACAGAACAAAATGGAAATCCACTGAAAAGAATGAAAATCGCAATCAAGGTAAATAGTTGTTGAGCTATTGTTTAAACGCTGTTATATAGTTATTGCAGGAGTGTTCATTAAGAGTATAACAAGTAGTCTTGTTAAGACTTTCTGTCAGCCTGCAGGACCACTATCTTTATGTGGACACAATCCAAGGTGTCAAGCCCAATGTCTCTCCCAGGCTTACTGGAGACTCTGTGTTTTAACAAAGAACATATTTTGGAAAATGTTTTTGGCAGCCAATAAGTGTTTTGACTAGGGGAAATCAAGTGTTGATTACTAAGCCCGTAGCCATTTTATCATGTGCATGTTCGCAACAGCCCAAAAATGTACACTACTGCCTTTTGTGGGTCTTCACTTACTGACTATGACAGAGAGTTGAACCATATCCATACCAAAGCGTTGTTCTGTGTCACAAGAGACGCGTATTGCTACCATTTGAAGGAAAATCAACAAAGGTCTCGACAGGAGAAGTTTATTCGTGTCCAGTCTCTGTGAAAACTACAAAAACACAAAAATATCTTCAGCTAAGTTCTCAAACCGTTAAAAGGTTAAACATATATTTAAACATGTAATAGCATTACAAGCAATGTATATTTATAATGAAACTTTACATAGAAGAAGTCTGTATGAAGAGGTACAATGTAATATTTAGCACTAGGCAGAAAACTAGCTCTGTTATAAGTAACATTCATTGAAAGAATATTTATTATATTCACAACAATACTGATAGACTAAACTAACTAGTCATGTACAACCTAAAAGTACAGATAACTAGCATACAGATAGATGCATAAACTTCTAACATAGAGGTGAACCTTAGTATACCTCTTTGGGCTCTGGCTATTTCCCACGCAACAAGCCTCTGTAATACTGGTCAGTGAATCTACTGCTGGCCACACCCTTATAGTGAATGAGAGGAGCCCTGAGAAGGTGACCACACTGTGGGGCCAAATGGGCCCAAATTGCCAAGTTGAGAGCATATGTGGGCATATCTTTGTAAGACATTTTCATATTCTCATCATTTTTGACCACATGATAGCCAATGGGGATACAAAAAAATTAATAAACCCAAATGACCTTGATTAACATTGGATGACCTTGAAATGACATAAGAAAACAATTTCTTCTCAGTATATCCCTCTTTCAACCAGATTTTCTGCCCCAAATTGTCTGAAAATGAAAAATCTGCTCTCATACGATTTTGAGCAAGGCACTTTAGAATACATTTACAAAAAAATCGGTACAAAAAGTACAAAAATGATTTTTTTTTGTGAAGGTCGAAATTAACATATGCATTTTCTCTTCTACTGCCAGACATGTAACCCCTACCAAGATGACAATCACATAACTAATTAGAGCTAAAAGTGCAGATATCATTTTAAAAAAAGACTATGCCGATATCTGCTTCTGTTGCAAAGATATGTCCAATTTTCGAAATCCAAGATGGCCGCCAAGGGCGGCCATCTTGGATTTTTGAGGTCAAAGGTCATCGCAGATTTCGAAAATAGGACATAATTTTGCGATGAAAGCACATATTGGGGTGATCTTTTTTTAAATGATATCTTCTCCTTGAGCCTAACCTGATAATGTGGGTTTGGTATTGGTATGGCTGCTGGTTATGGCGCAAGAAAAGCAAATAAATATTTTCATATCATACTTCATAAAAACTTTCAAAAGTTGCTTTTTCTGAACAGATTTTCTGGAAAATATACACTAGAGTATGATATATATGATAATAAGGAGGTGTAATTTCCATTTTTGTATTATTAGGGGGCAATAACTTTGACCAAAAATCAGATATGTTGAAAATACAGAGTTAAAGGTCATTTCAAGGTCATTAGAGGTCATATCAATGTCATTTTAATTTTTCAAATGTTTTGTACTTCTGCAAGCTATTTGGTGGCCAGATTTCATAAAGTTTCGGTCATGCACTCCAGAGATACAGGGCCACTTGACAATTTGGGCCCATTTGGCCCCATAGTGCCAGGGTATATATAGTTGTCCCTTGACCTCAGAAGAGTACATACATATATAGGTGGCAGCACAAAAGCAAACACAGGTTAATAAAGACAATAAAACAATCAAGCCTTATGTTCATTACATTGCCTCTCAAAATACAGCTATCTTAACTTTTTCTCAATAATGGAAAAAAACATTTTAGCAACATTATACATAAAATTTGCATGACCTCAATCTCAGTTACATTAATACATAAAAAATGAATGCGCTGGCAAATCTCACATAACTAGCATATGCATTTACATTTCTTATTGTTGAGTGGTTGCCTGGGTATAAATAAGATAAAGTATGCGCTCATGATGTCATGGCCAGAAGATTGCTTTAGGCCCAGATTGCACATTGTATTTAGCCTTATGCCAATGATACATTATTGAGTTCAAATGCGATTTTCTCATGTTGAATGAGACCTGATACATGACATGTCCTTGACTTCATATAATAGGTTCTTGACAAATACAGTCAAAAACCTGTGAAAATGAAGTTGAGAAGTTGATTTTCAAATTTATCAATATGTTGAAAGAATTGCTGTGGATTGCAATTGCATATTGACAAATTAGAACCTCCCACATGCCATATCATAGCATCTCAATATATCAAGTCAAATTCAACTTATTACACTTCATATTCTGCTGGAGCTGTGAGTTAAACAGCAAGCAGGCTGACCTGAACGATGTGTGGTCTATGGCGTTGCCTCTGATTGCTAGCTGTCACTTACCATTGCATGGGTTCAAGTTCTTGACGGGCCATGAGAGAAAGTTACCAGTCGCCTTAGGTTGGGTGGTGTTTTTTGCCAGGTACTCTCGTTTCCTCCAACAGTTACAACTGGCTAGTCATGACTTAGCTGCAGTTTAGCAGAGAAAGTAATGAAAAGACAAAATTCCAAATTCCAAACTGCTCATCTACATAAAATCAAAATCAAAATTATCAATAACCATTGTCGACGTCGTTCTCGCAAATTTCCGTTAAGTGCATCGCTCTTGGGTTGAAATTCAAATGGGAACCACGCCGAAGAGGGGTTTTCAGCAAGATTCGCATTTCAATCTTCTACAAAAAGTGGAACACCACCTTTACATTACCGTTATGTGGATCATGAAACCCCACAAGGGCCACACTCTAGTGGCTTGCTCAAAGGTGTGAAAATGGAGCTGGCAACCTGCCGTGGAACCCTAAGCTAGTGTGGCACCCTGCTCACCTTATAGAAGAAGGGAGATGTGTGGACCTGTCTTTGGATACCATGCATCTAAATGATCCCTTGGTCATCTTTGCATCTGAAGGCTCTGCTCTTACTCTCCCTCTTGTTCATCTTTCACGTAGAATTATTACGCTTTTCATTGTTCTTCAACTTATTTGGCAACATTTTATGGCACTAATTGGCCGATTTGTGTCGATGTGCTTTTCAAAACTCCTTCATTCATTCATTTGGGTCATGAAAGGCCTAGGGCAACCTGATAATCTCGCCTAGGCCGTTCTGGAAAGCACAAGTCAAACAATTAATCAGTCATGAAGGGATCAAATGTTGTTACTATTGGGTAAGAATTGAATAACTATATCATGCTGGAAAGTGACAGTCATTATTATTATTTTCACATGCCCTTCTCTACCTCTAAAAAAGGTCTGCTTAGATTTCAGCAGATCCTGAAGACATAAATGAGGCCCTAATACCCATGCACCTGTCAGTGTTCGATGTTTCGGAAGTGGAAATGAGAAGAATTCTAGAGAGGATGGGATTTCCACATGGCTATCTCAAGCAAGACCGTGAAATCAAATTCATTAAATGGTAATACTTCTGAGATGACAGGTATCGTATATAGAAAAAAACACATTTAAGATAGTATAAGTCGATAGCTTTTCTCATTACCATTTTTCTATAGTCTTACTTGCCTATATGTATGCTGCCTATTGTCATCAGCTCTACTCTCAGTCTTGTTGCTGATTGGTCAACGTTCATTGCTAAGATCCTAATATTAATCCTGTATTTGGATTCTAAAGATGCTTTCCACAATGTTCTTTGTTAGAGGCCCACTATATTATTTTGTTTCTGGTAGTGCCATGGCAACAGTTGTTGGACAAACAATGGCAACAAAATGGCGGCAACTGCTGAATCGCAGCGTCATTAGAATTTCTCTAGGGGTTTAAAACACTATTTTCTGCATTTTAATCCGCCAACATTGTACATATTGGGAAGATAAGATGACAGTTAAAATTGAAGATGTATTTAGGTAGTTGATTCGCTAATTCAAGTGAGAAATCCTTACGGTTCGGTCGATCTGCCAGAGTCGAGTCTGGCGAAGTAGACATGTATTTCTCTGATGTCCACTGAAAGAACATTGAACTTTGAACTAGTTGCCTGACGTAATTCAACATTAATATGGGCTGAGGTGGAGCCGATGATAAATACGTTATCCTTGTTTGTAAAAGTATATACAGCCAATGTATGAGTTAAGCTGAGTTGAGCTGACTTCTCTGAACTTTGACCACAGATAACTGTTTAGGAGTCAGTTGTGTTTATTAATAGACATGATAGCAGATCACCACTATATTTCAATATAGTACATTTGAGTAGGTACCATCATTGCGTATGATCAATCGTAACATTATGCAGTCACAGGCCACTAATCATTAACAGATGATATGTAACAATGTGAATTTTATTTCAGGGCTACACGGGATGAAAAGGCTAGGAAAATTGTGCCTCAAACGTTTTACACAGAAGGCAATGAAGAGGAAGGTGTTTTCCTTCTTGCCATGGAGTACCTAGAACCCAGTGACATGCTCGTTATGGACACTATAGGATCTGCCCCATGGACTCACAAAATGCGACTTCAGGTAATTGTTCACCAAACCACACCAGCTTCACTGTTACATTCATGGAACATTCCAGGAATGTTT
>OZ012699.1:717224-792224 GCA_963942565.1 Maea johnstoni
ACTTATTCACATACATATTCATAAACACAGCTGACGCAGTGCGGATTCTTTTATACTATTCTCAATGCCTCCTTGCTTATATACGATGACTATTCAGTATTCTAGGTGTAATTAGTTTGATAACATCTCTTCCACTCTAACAAACTTTTATGATTAGTTGTTTTCATGCAGTGACATTTCACGTTTGAATAAATCAGTTCAGTTAGACAAAAAGAACAAGAAGACTAGAAAAGAGAAAACAAGAAAAAAGAACAATACCTAAAGAATGAGGTTATGCTGTCTAAACTTACTGTCACATATTAAATGGAATTGGTATCCGTTACCGGCAGATTACCAAATCCTACTTTAATGCCTCACCTAATGTCAGAATTATTACGTGCCAGTATTTCCTGGCACTACTCAGGGATATGAATTAATGAACAATATCCATAAGTTCATTCTAGTTTCCAAACGGGGACAACTAGGGTCAGCAAATAACCAAATGCCCATTGATGAGGAGAAATGCACACCAACAATAGCTACCCAATTAATGCTCACAGCGAAGGAACCGAGTGACTAATGAAATACATTGTTAGCTCTGTAGAGAAGAAATGAATTTTAAAATCAGACCAGAAATGATTATTTGGAGACCATTTTTCTTTACCAGGAGCAGCATTTAGCCCCAATGTCACACATACGGCGTGGGGACATGAACAGCCTATAGATAGATAGATAAATAGAAATACTAAAAAAAACATAGGACCCGGTTCTTTTAGAGCACCATAACTCATTGGAAAATACAGATAAGCACTTTGAATTTTATTTTGAACTTTGTAGCTAGTGATCTTTGGTTTTTCCCACTGCTGTGGATCCTAGCTTCACCTATTTCTCTAAGGACATGTCAACTCTTGGCCTAGAAACAGTAGGGGAAGACTCTTTGGACAGAAAGCTGCTGCTCACATGATCAGTGTGAATAAGCAAAACAGGACAGAAGGTCAGTGTGTGTACTATTGTTATTATTATTATTATCATTATTATTATTATTATTATTATTATTATTATTATTATTATTATTATTATTATTATTATAAGTATTAGTATTATTATCATTTTGAATTACTATTATTAACATTGTTATAATAATTGGTAGCAGTAGCAGTAGTAGTAGTAGTAGTAGTAGTAGTAGTAGTAGTAGTAGTAGTAGTAGTAGCAGTAGTAGTAGTAGTATCATCATTTATGCATGAAGCCACCTAAGGCAGATAGTGGCATTTATATTTATATTCATAATTTATATTTTAGCTCCCTTGAATATATGGTCCTAAGAACAATTTCAACAAGTTTAGAAGTATTTTAATTGCGAATATGTTTCTATAGCTTCATCAACTTCATGCAATTTTGAAGTGTTCTGCAAGAAATGTTGGTAATGTAACGCCCTCTAGCTTGACGGATGACCCGCAGTTTTTAAATCGTTTTATGAGAGTATACGGGCCTAAGAACAATTTTACAAATCTGAAAATTTTCTGATTGTGGAGAACTTTTCTATAACTTCACTAACTTCCCACAATACGGAGCTATCTTATGTAAACCTACCGTAGTAGTGCCACTTTTAATGACAACAAAACAATGGAACCACGTTTTCTGAATTGGAAATCAAAAAATATATACTTAAGAATATTTTCCAGCATTATCATTTTTTTTTCGTTTTACTTTTCTGTAAATACTACACGAAAATCTGAGTTTTTTGAAGACCTGTCCAAAATACCGTGAAGAGGGCGCCCTTTTGGGAGGAGTAAAACACCGCATCCCTCAAATCTGTATAAATAACTGATTAAAGCGAATCGTCCTGTATGTCCTTAACATGGCTAATGGATTTGACATTAATTTTGATCACAGTATACACTTTATACTGCTGTCAAGACGAAACCGTATCTCTAGCATACTTTGAACTTTGTCATATTGTCAATTTGTGAACTTTCTAGTTCATTGATACCCAGAACAGAACAGTGTGCAAGGTGAAAGAGGACCTAAAGTGCATGTACAGAAAAATATCAGGTATAATAACGTTTCCTATAATGAAATATAATGTACGTACCAAAGGCAGGACTTGTTAAGGAATTTCGTCATCTTAATGTGTACTCCTTTCTGAGTAGTGGTGCTTCTGCGGTGGTAAACACAGCAAGTATAGGAATTATAGCTCAACTATAATTCTGTGCTGAAATATGCAGTGTCGAGACGTAGATTAACCATGTGCATGTTTGTAATAGTTATATTACTTAATAATGTATATTGGCTACCTTACCCATATGGTGAATTTAACATCTCATTACTAGTATGAATAACTAAATGAATCTGTCTACCCAACCAGCCAGCCCATAGCTTAGCACGGAGCATAGAGAATACCCTTGACAATTACTTAAGAAGGACACACCATGAATGAATGGAAGCTGCTTGTTCAGTATTGATGTTGATTTCCCTCTCGCACATTTTGCAGAATACGCTTAAAATCAAGAATGGTTTAGATTACCTATTCAACACTATTACTTTCTAGTGTGTATGTATGTATGTATGTATGTATGTATGTATGTATGTATATATATATACATATATATATATATATATATATATATATATATATATATATATATATATATATATATATATATATATATATATATATATATATATATATATATATATATATGTATATATATGTGTGTGTGTGTTTGTGTGTGTATGTATATGTATGTATATATGTATATATGTATGTGTATTGCTCTTTTGTTTTGTAGAATAATGACGTCACAGAAGAACAAAGTTTGTGGAGTAAGAGCAGGCCACTTCAATGATAGTCTCTTTGGGAAAATAGCAAAAGTTTGCAAAATGGTGCTTCATTCCTGGAAACCACTGCCTAAGGGTAATCCATCCTCAAATGGCGAGGAAGATGCACCTACTTTTTTCATAAGCAACCTCCTCAAGACTGATGATAAGGAGGAGGACAAGAAATTCACAGGAGTTCACTTTTTTGAAATTTGTGGAGTTTCAACCACTGAAAAAAATGAAAGTCCACTGAAAAGAATGAAACTAGCGATTAAGGTAAATAGTTGTTTAGCTATTGTTTAAACACTGTTGAGTCTTTATGATGTATATTGTTATTAAAAGATTGTCATTAAGAGTATAACAGTTAGTCTTATCATCTGCCTTTATCTTTCTCCATACCTACTGGATACTCTATGTCTTAATAAAAACACAATTAGGAAACTATTTTTGGTAGGGCAATAATTGTTATGGCTAAGGCTAATAAACATTGTTACCTTAGTCATTTGATATTGTTTATGTTGGCATCTGCAGAAAGTGTAAAATACTGCCCAGTTAGCTGACAGATATTTGAACCATATCCATACCAAAGCGTTGCGTTATAAGAGGAACAATCAATGAATGGGAAACATGGCACCTTTTATATGGGAGATGATCATAGATGAGGCACATAGTCTATTCGATTAATAAGTGCAGTTAGCTCACGACAGAGTAGTTATCTCAGGTTAGGCGGTGGTTTTATTATGGTAATATGGTTTCTTCTACCAGTTATAACTAAAAAAACACGAAAAAAACGAAATTCCAAATTCCAAACTGCCCATTGACATAAAATCAAAATTATCATCATAAAAAACGTTGTCGACGTTGTTTTCGGAAATTTCAGTTGTAGGCAGCTTTTTTGAGTTGAACATTGAATGTGAACCATGCCGAAAAGGGGTTTTCAGCAAGGTTCACAATGACCTCATGACATTTTCAATCTTCTACAAACAGTGGGGTCGCATTGGAACACCACCTTCATATTTCCGCTATGTGGATGATGAAAACCCGCAAATGACACACCTTATTCATGAGCTGTCATCCCCCGGGGAACCCTGCTGGCCTTATAAAAGAAGAAGGATTTATGGACCTGTCTATAGATACCATGCATCTAAAAGATCCCTTGGTCCTCTTTGGATCTGAAGGCTCTGTTCTTACTCTCCCTCTTTTTCATCTTTCACTTAGAATTATTGCGTTTTTTATTGTTCTTCAACAATGACGAAGGACCACTTTTTTGATAATATTTTATGGCACTAAATGGCCTTTTGTGTCAATGTACCTTCAAATACTCATTCATTCATTCATTCTGGATCATGAAAGTGCAGCCTGATCTTCTTGCCTAGTCAAACAGTTAACCAGTCATGAAGGGATTATGTGTTGTTACTGTAAGGCATGTTTTGAATAACTATATCATGCTGTAAAGTGACAGTCCTTATCAATATTTTCACATGACGTCCTCTACAACCACAAATGTTCTGCTTAGATTTTAGCAGATCCTGAGGACATAAATGAAGCCCTAATACGCATGCACCTGTCAGTGTTCGATGTTCCTGAAGTGGAAATGAGAAGAATTCTAGATACACAGGGGTATCCACATGACTATCTGAAGCAAGATCGTGAGATCAAATTCATTGAATGGTAATACTTCTGTAATGACATGTAAAAAGATATAATATAGCATAAGTGGATAGCTTTTCTCATTACTATTTTTATTGTCTTACATGGGTATACATATGCTGACTATTATCATCAGCTCCACGCGGAGCCTTGTTGCTGATTGGTCAATTAGTTTTTTTGTACGGGACTGTATTGAAATCATAACAATTGCAACATTCATTGTTAAGAGCCCAATGTTAATCCTGTATTGGGATCCTAATGATGCTTTCCACGTTGTTCATTGTTAGAGGCCCACTAGTTTATTCTGATTTGGTAGTACCATGACAACAGTTGTTGGACATACCATGGCAACACAATGCCGGTAACTGCTGAATCACAACGTCATTAGAATTTCTTTAGGTGTTTAAAACACTATTTTTGCATTTTAATCTTCCAACATGGTGTATATCTGCAAGGTTAGATGGCAGTAAGAAATTAAGATCGCTCGGTCTGCTAGAGTCGAGCCTGACAAAGTAGATTATTGCCTCTGATGTCCCCTGCAAGAACCTTGAACTTTGAATGTGTTGTGCTTACTGTAATTTAACATCTAAATTGTGTTCAGCGCATGTGTGCAATATAAAATTTTAAAAAGAACGTAACTTAATATAATTGTGGGGAGAGGTGGAGCTAATGATTAATACGTTATCCTCATTTTGAAAATGGTATACAGCCGACATATGCGTTCAGCTAGCCGACTTTGTGAAAATTGGACCAAAGATAATTGTTTAGGAGTCTTTATTACTAGACATGATAGCAGATCATCAGTTTATTTCAATATAGTACATTTGAATAGTAACCAGCATTGCTTAATCAATTGTAACTCCAGTCAGATACTGGCCACTTATCATAAACTGATGATCGGTAAACAATATGAATATTATTTCAGGGCTACACGGGATAAAAAGGCTCGGAAAATCGTTCCTCAAATGTTTTCGACAGAAAGCAATGAAGAGGAAGGTGTTTTCCTTCTTGCCATGGAGTACCTAGAACCCAGTGACATGCTTGTTATGGACACTCTCGGATCTGCCCCATGGACTCAGGAAATGAGACTCCAGGTAATATATTCACCAAAACACACCTGTTTCACTGTATAAATGACATAAAAATGCATGTGGTGTACTTTGACATTGTGAAGGCATTTGCCCAGTTTGGCCAAGCACTCTTTTTTGTTCATTCAAGAGGATGTTTGACACTTAGTTGACGAGGTGTTTAAACTATTTGGGACTAGGAGGTGATGCATGTGTAGATGCCAGGTTAGAGTATATAATGTCCAACTGACCCTCCTTCATGTATCAAATTATCAAACTTGCCTTGGGTGCATATTGAGTGGATTAGTGGAAAGAATGCCTGGCTTCCAAGCGTGAGGCTGCATGTTCAAGACCCCACTGAATCCCCGTATAGTGGGCTGGCCTGTTTGCTATATAAACGTGTGGAATTGTGAAGCTCTGCTTTTGGTGCCACAACAGTGGGGTAATTACCAATTCTTTCCTTCCTTCCTTAACCCAGTGGGCACAAATATTACCCCAATGTTGTAGGAATGTTCAATTTAGGTCAGAATATTCTGGACTAATTATGAACATTTAAGAAACGTTCAGGTCCTAACATTACTTGCATTTTCTTATTTGATGTCATATGAATGTTCTACTTTGATCAGAATATCATGCACCAATAATGAACATTCCTGCAACCTTCAGGTTCGAACATTCCTGGAATGTTCAAATTTGACATTGTATAAATATCAAATTGAGATATTTCCTATATCATAAATACTGAACTAATACACAGCTTTTCCACTGCACAGACGACTTCCAATGTTCAGACACTATTCTGAGTCCAAATGATTCATTTAGCATTCAGCTCTGAACTTTCCGTGAACAGTCCCACCTGAATATTCATACACTTATGATTCTGAACTATGAGAGGATTATTTTTTAATGTTGGGGCGAACATTCCTGGAATGTTCCATGAATGTTACTATGCCCACTGGGAACTTTGCATAAGACAATTTAAAAAAAGATGCCCATTGTTTTTTTATTCAAATAGTATAAGGCACTTATTGACTAAGTAGTTTAGGCATTGCATCAGCTATTGGAGGAGACAGATATAATTCGTGGACCAGTGTAATTTCCGTCCCGGGACAAAACAATTCACCTCCTATTTCCGAGCACACTAAGCTGTGTCACTGATACAGACAGTGTACTACATGGAGTGATTTCAATCAAGAGAGCCTAGTTGTCTGATGAGGTTGTTTGCCTCCAAAAATGTTGTATATGCAGTACACGTTGAATAAGTCTGTTTAAAGCCATTATCAATGTGCATGTATTCTATTCTATTATAACTAAGCATATATTCAAATATTTGTGACCACTTTCCTGTAAATGATGTCTTTGTAAGTTCCTTCTTCCTGCATGCTTTTGTGACCGTTTAGGAGAGTTAAGGAAAATGAGTGATGAAAATGATATATCGAATATGTGTGTTATAGAAAAACAAATGAGTAGCCTATCCAAGATATGTAAGTTGAAAGTCAGAACATTGAATACCTTTCTTTGAGAATGTGTGGTCTAATCATACCTCCATATTAAAACCATCAATACCTGTGTATGAATAGTCTTAAAAAGTTGTCTAAGCACCCCAATTATAGGCTTGACCAAGTCTTCTGTTTAACTATAACGCATATTATAATTGCACAGGTGAAGTTCTATAACATATGCTTCGTTTGTCTACATTTCCTGGTGTCATGTCAAGAATAAAAAAGCAATTAAGAACGTGTTGTTTATAATGAGGAAATTTCTGAACTTGATATTGATTTTTGTCATTTGGAAAAATGACATGTTTATTCGCTTAGTATTGAGAAAATAAAAAAAACTGTTTGCATGGATTAGGATGCACCTTTTCATTCCTATCAGTAGTTACAATGTTAGGTCTTTTCGAGTAGGTTCTTAAGGAGATTGCCGAATTTCATGCAGCATATTTGGGGAAAATTGGGCCAGAAACCAAAGGTTTAGAGTTCTTGCTGACCACAGAACCCTCCAATAAAGGCAATGAAGAGTATTGGCAATTGAATATATCCGCGTCCAAACTCAATTATCCCCACATTTTCAACCAGAAAAGGGCTGAATTTCTTCGGAGAGTCATCGATATCATAGATTCCGAGGTATTATCCTTTCTACAAGCACAGCCTTATACCATAATACACTCGGATTTCCACACTGGTAAGTAGGTATTGACTATATACTCAGTACATTCCTAGTGAAATATGTTACAAACCATGGTCACACAACGCATGTATATATATATATATATATATATATATATATATATATATATATATATATATATATATATATATATATATATATATATTTATTTATATATATATATATATATATATATATATATATATATATATATATATATATATATATATATATATATATATATATATATATATATATATATTGTTTTAAATATATATATATTTCTATATATATATATATATATATATATATATATATATATATATATATATATATATATATATATATATATATATATATATATATATATCTTTGTGTGTACATGTATGTGCATATATAGAATTGTGTGTAAATGTTTAGCCAAGGAGTTTCTTATGATGGTGGATCTTAAAATTTGTTCATGTCATATTCGGTTGTGAATTATAAGTCTGTTTTACATATTGTTATTATCATTCAGATTATATCCGGTCCTCCTCGCTTATTTTCAACTGTTGGCCCTATTAAGGAACAATTATATTCTAAGCCAAAATAGGAGAGTTTAAGACGGATTGATTAGGAAACGAGACCAGGTACTTACACATATCTTTATATTAACTTTTCAGGTAATCTATGCTATAGAGAATCTCCTTCTGAAGATCAATGCCATCTTTGTGCTTATGACTGGGAGATTGTAAGTGCAGGTCTTCCTCAGAAAGATGTCACCATGTTCCTTATGTCATCTCTTCCTGTCAGTGATACCCCTTCTGCACACGAGGAGTTATGGGATATGTACATGGAGTACTATAGAAAATGTCTAAGTGATGAGTTGAAGAAACTAGGGCGGAGAAATGAAGAAAAAGTGGAAGCATTTCTACAAGAGGACAATTTTAGGAAGGTTACAAAATGCACAATTATAATAGTTCTGTTGGAGTGGATCTTGTGTTGTGGTGGAATGCCACAGGAATATGTGTTGAGCAATTTTGAGGAAATGGCTGAAAATATATGGAAGTACACTGACTGCTTTCAGGATGAATTTGACCTTGTTTAAGATCCATGCAGAGAATAGGGGTCAGTCCCCATCCGGATATGTGGGAGTCCATATCAGAAAATGAACTCAAATATACTGGCCTTATTAAAGCCCTCATTTTGAAACTTAAAGGACAATTACACAATGACTTAAACATAGATCCAAGCTTCATACTGTCAAGCCTCATACAAGAAGTCTGCTGGTAATGACAAAGTATAACCACTAAGGAGACCCAAATCATTGCAGAGAAACCAGCAACCATTAGATTGTGAAAGTACATGTCCTATTCCCAGTCCTTTTCTTGATAGTCCAGCATACACCCTATTGACATTATATTATGCACATCAAACGCCTCTAGAATCCTTTTTCTCATAATACCTTCTATGAAAAAGCGAATTCAAAAGATGAGGGAGATCAAGGACATAGAGACAGAGCTGGTGCTAGGTGTGCCAGAACTTAAAAAGTGAAGCAATTGTACTTATTAATGACAGGAAAACAGGGGTGTATGATATAAACAACTCAGTATTTGTGAAAGAAGTGACAATTCCATTTGCTTTTCCAAATTGAGTCTAATGGCTAGAAATTCTTCTAAAACCGGATTTTCTTTTGGCGAATTGTACACATGAATGTTTACATCGTCAAGGCCCTTATCTGGTTGTTCTATACTACATCATACTTCATTCATACTTCACGTAAAACATGTCATAGAATGTTAGTAAGAGGAATGTTAACGTTTCCAGGTTTTGCCTAGTTGTCCTGGTGATCACATATTTTGGACAGTAAATCTCTGGAGACACTGAATTCATCATAACCTTTGATGTTAGATGACGTTTATGAGCAAATGGTATGTATCCGTACATGGTTCACTTTCCTACCATTCTCAACTGAATGAGTAACTAGCTTGAAAAGATATGTTTGATATTGAGGAAGTTGTCATTGTACAGATGTGGAACGCAATTATCAGTTCATGGTCAAAGCACTAGACTGCTCATATATGGAGACAACCCTTTCTAAAAGAATGAAAATTACACGCACGCACACATGTTGTAAGATGTGGTAGTGTACTAGGCCCGGGCTGCCCAGGCATTTAGTGCAGGAATTAAAAGTCGCCACTATAGTAGTAGGGTAGGAGAGCCCACAAACAAGCACATCAAATAAATGGGTAGGTCGAAAAACGTGACACAGAGAAGGCACTATCTATCGATTTGTATATCTATCTATTTTGAGGAAGTTGCTAGGACAGTTTTTGAATTACCCGCCCTTTTGTTTAAACATATACGATTAACATATTCAGGCATGTATGGGGCTCTGTATGTATGCTTTCGTTAATGATGTCATTTTGCTTTAGTTTTTCAAGTGGAAAACGTCCATAGTGCCGTCATTCCACACTTTCAATTCTTATTTGGTTTATTGTATGGTCTTTTTGTGCGATTACCACTTGATTTATAACTGAATTATAACTGATTCAACATTTTAGCTACTAATTAAGGTAGCGTGTTGGGTTATTCTTTTCAAATCAGCGATTTCACTATCATGCTGTGGTGTGCCAAGTTAGCATAAGCAAAGTAAATATTATCTGAATGGTCTTCTGGTGTGGAATTCAATAAGCATAACAGAAGTAACCTCACTGCAGGGTGTAATCTTTTTTGGTTTATAAACTGAAAAAACATGCAGAGTGTTTTCAAACCGCGCTCCTTTCTACAATTATGAACAGGTTACCTTCCAGTTTAAGATGTGCAGGAAAGATTGATACGATGGAAATGGTATCACATTTTTTCTTATTTTTGCTCTGTTCAAATTTTACAACCGTTTCAGAATATTTTGTTAACAATGAGAGAAGAGTGCATTTTCCAACTTTCAGATTCCATGACTTTTGTATAAAGTCAAGATTGGAAAACTGTGATGTCATATCATTCCATCCAAAGTACCCTTATAACTTCAAGCAAACTTGTTAACAGTTCATACCCAAAATACATGTTGGAAGCAACAATGTTTTGGCAAACTTCAATATGGAGATTAAGGTCAAAAACATTCGATCCTGTTGCTCTGCAAGCCCATAGGAGCTTTAGTATTTGATGGGAGCTTTCGTAATAGATTATCTAAATATTATTGTCACTAAACGGATGTGTGAACACTTCCGGTACATACTGCATCACGTGCCAGGTGTGCTTTAAACAGTACATAGGGCACACAAAACGTACACTTGGTGAACGGATGTGTGAACACTTCCGGTACATCACACAACACAACTCCACCCACAGTGTCGGCCGACACTTTAAATCAGGAGGACCACAATGGGTTAGGAAATGTAAAATTACACGTCCTACAATTTGGTAAACTCAACCCCGATTCCAAGGAATCCTTAGAGATAAGATTAGAATTCGAACGCCTATGGATACATAGGCTCCGATCCACGACACCGATGGGACTTAATGTATTTGACTAAATACGGTAGAGCCCTTGTCACCTGGACATTTGGATAGACATTTGCCCCTGTTACCAATTAGATTATCTAAATATTCACAATTTATCTGATTATGAGGGATGAAATGTAGTTGGTTTGTTTCTTATACATCCCCGATTAAATATCATGACATATCAATTTATGACATTATGACATTGTGGATTAATCACAGCTGTTCCAGTCCAGGCAAGCCAGGCCACTATGAGTCACAAGTACTATTTCTAGATGACCCTAGAGGTCAGATAAGACCGCGCATGTCTACTGCATAAATCCGGCACAGGGCATCCCTAGCAACTGCAAGGGATGCCCTAGCAGGATCTGTCATGTGCAGGCAATTATCACCTAATGAACGTGTCAAATGAAGCATTTATTACACATAGTATCTCACTGCCCGATCCCTGACCTCCCTGAGGCATTTGTAAGTGTCCTGTATCAGTTTTGTAGAGGTTTTTGCCTCCTCACCCATGGCCCAAGTCATGCCTAGGAAGCCATGGATCATTTTGATTTGAATGAAATTCATGATAGATAGTTAATTAGTTACAGTATGTTGAAGCATAGTTAGACATAATGATTTGAAAGCAGGGTGTCCAGTAACACTTGGTGTAAGTAGTCTTATATGTTATATTTTCTAAACTGTGTGCCTTATATGGTAATTGCTCATTCTATATCCATGAAAAGTATGTTTTCCAAAACATAGAGTTTGGACAGGATTCAAGGGATATAATACAATTACAAGGACTTCATATTATTTGATTTCATATCTTGTAATTGTTTTTCAGCATTAAATCAGATGGCTAGTTCAGAGATTAATTGTTAGATTAAACAGTATTCTACTTTACTTTACTATTTCAGAATTCCTGTATATTTCAATTCAACTTTTAAATACTTCATGCATGGAATGCAATTAAATGCTCCTATTACACACGCACACATATACAGGCACATCTATAAAAACACGCACCTCTCTCTCTCTCTCTCTCTCTCTCTCTCTCTCTCTCTCTCTCTCTCTCTCTCTCTCTCTCTCTCTCTTTTTGCCTAAATGTATTATGCATTATGATTGTTCTTCCATAATGACAGAGTACCTTTTTTGGTAATTGATAGTATAATTCATTCACCCACCTGAAGCCAGATAATCAAATGTTGCACTTTGAAAAAGCCTTGTCTTTTTTCATAGATCTTATCACAAAGGACAAAGTTGAAGTCACTTTTGGTTAACACAGATCACATTCAAAGTTAACAGTTTGATCTTTGCATTGTTAAAAGATCAGAATTTGATGAATTTGATGATAAAATGAATAAGTTCGAGTAGTATGAAGGATTTGTGTAAGAATGGAACCTCTACCCTCTTCTATATCCACCATAGCATATGCTGATTAAGTAGGATTTCCCACCACACTACTGTATTTCGTAGGTTGATTCTTGAAAGAGCAAAAATATGTTGTTTATTCATGCATGAATGGTTTATATGAATGGTTATTTCAGCTTGAGATCATGAAACGTTCAAAGGTATGCATTGTTTAATCATATTTCCACAATGCGTCACAAACTATGTTAATGCTATCTTTTAACTAAGTAACCCTGTAAGGATTGGCTTGCTCAATGGTGTGCAATAGGAGCTCCTGGGGAACCTTGCTTGTCTTACGAAAGAAGGGGGATGGGTGAATCTGTCTATAGATACCAAGCATCTAAAATATCCCTGGGTCCTCTTTGGATCTGAAGGCTCTCTCTCTCTCTCTCTCTCTCTCTCTCTCTCTCTCTCTCTCTCTCTCTCTCTCTCTTCTTTTGCCTGAAAGTAATATGCATTATGATTGTTCTTAAACAATGACAAAGAACCATTTATATCTTATAAGGACCAGTTATATTTTATGGCACTAAATGGCCTTTGTGTGCCGATGAGCCTTTACATTCTCATATCTCTCACTCACTCTGGCTACGAGTATGATTTATTCACATACCTGAAGCCAGACGATCAAAGCTTGTACTTGAAAAAACCTTCTCTGTTAAATGAACATACTCTAACGCGGACTTATTTAGTTACCCAGTAAAACGCATGCATTGTCACACAAATTAGGTTTTACTAGCCTCATTCAGTATTTCAGCCATATCTGTTCACCAGGACAGTACGTGTATTTGATGAGTGCGAAATCTAACAAGGTGCCTGAGTGCGTACATTTAATACACTTACTGCTCTGGTACTACCTATTCAATTAAAATGTCTGAAAAGAGTACCGATATAAGTTGATCGGAATATGTATTCAATGTACAGGAAACAGTCAACTTATATCAACGCTTGCCCAATTTAATGGGACTGAATGGAAATAAAATACTTTATCAAATGCGTACTAGGTGCTCATCTTCTGCTGTGATTGGTCAGATGATGGTCACCTGACCACCTTACAAAAATGATATTGGGGTGCAATATTACTTTCCAACCTTCAGACTCAGAGCTGTCAGGTCCAAGTGCTCAATTCTCAACTTGAACTCTTGAAAAGAATCCACCAAAAAAGTGAATTGAGACAAGGAACTCAGAAGACGTTGGGGTTATTGCAAATTTCTGAGAGGGAATGGACCCATGCAAAAATACAAACTTAAATATCTTTTTTGAAGGCAAAACACGTTTTTAAATTAAATATATAAACCACTACTTTTCTGAAAATAATTCTTGTGATTTTGTTTATATTACAGCATTTTGATAACCATATTACTGAATTAACACACAAAGTTACTCCAGCTTAGAAATTTACAATATCCCAATGGTTTGTGGTAAAACATGAAAATGGAAAACATATCACTAATATTTACATTTTCACATGTTTTTGAAATATTAAAGCATTTCTTTTGAATGAGCAGTAGGCATATACTATAGCAAATATATATGGCACTTTGGTTTCGTTCAATATCAAAAGCACCTCGTGCAATACCATTTTTCAGAATGCAATAAAAAATCATAGTGCCATATTTGTATAATAAAAACATATATATTTTCATAATATTTTTAAAAGGACTGAAAAAGATTCTAAGAAATATATTTATATATATATATATATATATATATATATATATATATATATATATAAATCTATATATATATATATATTCATATATTATATATAAATATATATATATATATATATATATATGTATATATATATATATATATATATATATATATATATATATATATATATATATATATATATATATATATATATATATATATATATATAGTTTTCAAATATTCAATCAAAAAATGTTGAGAATACTTTCATTTCTCTATGTTGTGAGAATCTTAGGATCCTAGCAACAAAACTATAGTGTGGAACATGTGAAAATATCCTATCAGTGCAGTTCTTCAAAATCGAATCGAAATAATCGGAATCGAAAGAAAAATGTCAATGATCGAATTGCAAAAAAAAATGATGTCAATGACAGTCCTACCGGGACATGAGTGTGTTAACAGACGCTACGCTATGTTTGAATTTAACTTGATAGTTAAGATTTCTCATGATAATTTGTTGCGTTTTACACTGCGTTGCATTGCATATATTTCTGTTTTGACAAAGCTTGCTACTAGTATATGATGTGGGGGACCGTAGATGACTTTTGATACATTGTCGCCTTTTGCTTTCCATATCCTACAATTATCGTATTTGCTGGGGATACTTTGAAACATTTCAGTTCCCGGCACAGGTAGTGTGGAAATTTGCACGCCACAAATATGGTGGCACACTCTGAGACTTTGTTGCACCTGCGTGCATGTGGTTGTTTGGAGATTGTGATATTCGTTGATACATTGTTGCATTATTGTCCTGTATTACACTGTTGGTGTTATTAAACGTTCAGTATGGCACTCTCCTCTCCTAGTCTGTTCTGGGCACCTGTCTAGCTAGTTGTGTATTGTATTGTAGCTTGTATTGGCTGTACGCAAAGTAACAAAGCTACAATTCATACACAAAAACATTTTTAGTGACCATGTTTAAACACGAATGTATTGATACATACCATGTTTTCTGAACATGGGACACACCAAAGAAGGGATGCAAGTTGGATAAAAGCTCAGATACCTCTAAATATTATAGACAATCATTTGAAGGGCCTGTCTAACTAGTAACAGGTAAGCATACATTTTATCATAGGCATTGGCAGAAAATTAGGGATACATACTTTGCAGTACCGACATTTAATTCCTGCACTAAATCCGTGGGCAGCCCGGGCATGAGACGCGACTGCACGCCTAATTGACATCCAGTTTCCTGGGCATGGATGCGCATCTTTGATTGGTTAGTAAGTATGAGCCATTGATGTGTTTGGATTATTATTTGACACGTCATCCATAGGTGTTTGTATGTCAGAAGTGAATGCACATCATGGTCCTTAGAACTGCACAGGTCGGACAACATGATACAGCACCAGTGAATGGACAAATCCCTTTACTCGTATATCAAACGAAAATACCTTTAGACAAAAGACACCAGTAAGAGTGGAGTTCAAACGGTACTATAATCAAATCGCACCTTTATAACTGTTTAATCTAAGTTGTCTGTCGAACAAACAAATCATAATTAAGTGGTATCACAAAGGTCTTCAATCGTACATCAAACGATAATAACATTTTGACAGAAACGTTGCAGACTACCTAACCATCTAACGCTGAGGCTACATTCACCCAAAGCACAAAGATGCAAGATTTTTAAAAATCGTCCAAACCTAGCTAGATAGCTCTCACTGAGCACTCTCAGATGAATACCCATTTGCCAGGGTTTCAGCCATTTTCAGCTTTTTTGCATCATTTTGTATTGGCAAAATTAGTCACCAGCTAATCATGGTCTAAATGTTGTAGGGCTGTCTTGCATGCCGCAGTACAGTGATGGTATCACTTATGGACACAATGGATATAACTAGCTGAATTTACAAACTTGCCTACTTTGAAAGTTGTAAAAAAAGTCACACAGGCAGTTTTCCCACTGGTCTCAAAAGCCTTACCCCTTGTGTTCAGTTGGATTATCAATTTCGGGTTTTAATGCTCGACACAACAGCATTTGGCCAAGGGTAGTGTATGACAAAGCAGGATTAGCGTTGTTACCTGTGCAAAAAGTTTCACTCACGAATATATATATATATATATATATATATATATATATATATATATATATATATATATATATATATATATATATATATATATATATATATATATATATATATATCACTGAGTACACTTTATATAAGCCAAATGGTCAAATAAAAACAGGGTTGAGGAAAAATGTATCAAACAAATGGAACCATAAGCTGCAGTGCTAGAATCTAATTCATGCACTAAATGCATGGGCAGGCAGGCGCAATGCAGGACCACAGGCATGGTTACCATCCAGTCCCAGGCTATGGATGCGACGACATCTCCCTGACCTCACAAATGAACATAGCTTTCATTCGCAATTTCCATTGGTCATTGATGTGCTTGGCTTATTTCCTTGATATGTTATCTACGTTTATTAGTACAACCAGACACTGGCAGACGTTCGGTCAAGTGGTGCAGGAATTGAATGTCTGCCCTGTAAATCAAATGCTATACAGTTCATCCCTCACTTCTTTATCCTGCAGTATTTTCAAATCTTCAACTGGAGTTCTTGTTCTATAGTGAACATAGTACCTTTTTGCCATCCAACAAACAAAGACTAATAATATAAGCAAGATTGTAGAAAGTATTATTAGCAGAGATTTTGCAGTCTCATAATATTTTTCAGAACACATGATAAAATATATTTTTAGCTTTCCAATTTCGCTGTTATAATTCCTCTCTAATGATGGCCAAGTTCCTTTAGGACACTCTGCAAGACAGTGCCCCTTGTACCTATACGTATTGGCGAGTGAACAGTTGGGCATGCAATATCCAGCATCTTCTAATGTATCATAGGGGCAACTAGGTAGACATTCATCAGCGTTTATGTAATAACTTTGATTACAGGCTTTAACACAATGGCGTGACATGTGCAGTCTTCTCTCTTGTGGACAGGTCTCTACACAACCATGTATATCTGTTAACTTGGGACACTTCTCAATGCAGTCCTTCTTTTGCAGAACTAAGTGTTTGGAGCAGTGAGTGACACAGTGGCCCGCCTCCTTAAAGGGCCTTAGTATTGGGCAAATACGTTTACAGTTCATCAGATCAATTACCCATCCATCGGGGCACTTTTCTAAACATCTTTTATCATTTCGAACCAATGGCTGAGCGCATGCATTTACACACTTCCCGTTGACATCATCCTTGAGAGAATAATTAGCCGGGCAATGGTCGGTACAAATGTTTGTGTCCATTACTCGTACAGAATAAGTGTTAGTGGGACACTTCAGACTGCATTGATCTGCATGTATCACTAAATGCTTTGGACATGTCTTCACACATGTCATGTCCACCTTATTCTTCATAAAGCCTGTAGGGCAAGTGGCTTGACAAAGAGGTGTGCGAGGGGCTTTGTATGTGTTTCTTGGACACTTCTGCACACAATCAGTTCCCGATGTAAGGAGCTCCGAAGGACACTGCCTGACACACCTTCCAGTGTTGGTGTCATTGAAGTACCGGCACTTGGTACAATCGGCAGATGTGAGGCCTTTGCAGGCATATGTTGGATACACAAGTGCCAGATTATCACCCGTGCATAGTGAATTACAAGGTAGGCAATTGCTGACATTGGCAAAATAGTTCTCTGGGCATCGGGTTACACATTTTCCGTTGTATGCATATCTTGGACATTCGACTGTGCACTTCGAAGTCCAATAATCACAATCAAATTTGCATGTCCCATTGGTGAATATTCCAGAATGCTGGGACCGATCCATCTTAGACCTTGATGCAGTGCAGATTGTTACACATTTCCCATCTTGTGCTGCAGTCCCTAAAGGGCAACGCATCACACAAGACTTGTTTAATTCAAGATAATATCCGGGGCATGATTTCAAGCACTGACCACGAAACCGAATATAATTGCACCTCTTTGTACAATCCATGGTCAGAGGGTCACTGACTGGTAGGTCCTTTGGGCAATGTAAGACGCAGTGTCTCTTGTAAGTTTTTAACCTGCCAGGACATCTTCTTAGACATGATTTGCCATAAACAACCCCTGAACAATTCGTCACGCATCTCCCCTCTTGGATAAGAGGTGCACTATTAGGACAGGATTTTACACATTCTTTCTTCCATATCAGATTCGGCAGTGGGCAATATTTTAAACATTTTTCGTCAAATACAAACCCTTCACACACAGACACACATTTCTGGCCAGATGGTATTGTTGGCGGACAGCTTTTCAGGCAAGTGCGGTTCATGATGAAGGTATTATTTGGGCAGAAGTCAACACATAAGTTCCCATCAATAAAGTTAGGACACCTTTCAGTACAGTGCTGTTTGTCCAAAAAGGGCATCTGTTTTGGGCAGGTTTGTATACATCTGTTTCCTAGTAATACACCTGTACAATTAGTGCAGTCAGTGTCATCTGGTCCTTGGCATCCTTCACATAAGGGATGACAGGGAAGGCATCGAGATGCCGTGTCATTCGATGCTTCTGCAACATAATGATCAAAGGGGCATTTTCTGACACATTTATCCTCAAACAGGTAAAAGTCACAGTAGGCAGTACATGTGCTCTCCATTTGGAAGTAGCCTTCAGGGCAGGAGTCAACGCAAGTATCTCCTAGCCTGTAATGTCTACATTCAGTACATCCTTGGGCCGTTGGTCCTACACACGTTGCACATTGCGAATGGCATACCAAACACTCCCGCAGGTGGTCAGGTGAGATGTATGTGTGGCGTGGACATTCTTGAACACAGTATGTGACATTGTAGATAAACTGATGGTGGTCACAATGGTCAACACATATCCGCTTCTCTTGGTCAGTGTAGGTGCCATTTGTGCAGGAAGTAACACACCTTTCTCCTTGTAGATATACGGTGCAGTCAGGGTCAGACGATACCATGAAATGACTATGTCCATAAACATTAGTACAAGAAGATTCTGAGTCATCCTGCAATTCACACGCATTACTTTCTTTGTTATATATGTAGGTAGGTCCATCGTCACCTTTCACCTGTAAAAAGCAAAACAGATTGATAGCACAGACAGATACCAAAAGAAAACAATATAGCAGTATTTCAGTCTAGGTCTGACACTGTTTATCGACACCTAATATATCGAAATGAGAAAGAATAATGACAAGCCCGTTGTTGATGGAGGAGTAAACTATAGAACTAGGCGAAACCATCAATTAACCTTAATTTACAGTCAGAGTTCTTACATGCAGAGTCCTTACATACTCTAGTAGTAGTAGTAGTAGTAGTAGTAGTAGTAGTAGTAGTAGTTGTAGTAGTAGTAGTAGTAGTAGTAGTAGTAGTAGTAGTAGTAGTAATGGTAGTAGCAGCAGCAGCAGCAGTAGTAGTAGTAGTATAATTGGTCGATAGTAGTAGTAGTAGTAGTAGTAGTAGTAGTAGTAGCAGTAGTAGTAGTAGCATCATCGGTGGATAGTATAGGAAGGACGGAATGGGGTCCTGTCTAGGAGTGCATGACCACACAAGTAAAGACATGGTCAGGTAATACAAAAGCGTCACCAACAGTCGATAATTGAAACTGTTTCACGCAGTGCCCAACTGTGTGGGAAACAGGTTCAAAGATAATTTAGCAGGTGCCACGCGCAAACTCCCGCCGTATTGGCACTCGATCATCTCAGGCGCTAAATTTGACCGCCAGACCAGTCATGGAGACAGCTTTCAAGACATCTAGGGACAGCAAAGATGTGTGCAGGCGTGTCCAGGACAAACTGAATAAGGCAAGGCAATCGACAGTCATGGCAGACAGATATCAAGGCGAGTATTTACAATGATTTGATGTTGAATGCTCCTGTGTAAAACTCACACTCAATCTTTATATAAACAAAAGTAAAGAAAGGTAAAATTGAACATTGTTATATGTTAGATGAATAAAACAATAGATAGGTAGCAAGAGACCAATTATCATATGCACTTTAGCTTAGATGAATAAAAGAATGGATATGCAAATAGAGACCAATTACTATATGGGCTTTAGTCAAGACCTAGCTATCTCATGGGTCTCAAATCTGACCTCAGTGTGACATCACTGGGAGAAAAAGACCAATGAGGGCTCTGGTATTGTTTAAATTACAGAGAAGGTTGCACACCAACATGCACAGAACGCAACTTTTGGGCTATTTGCTGCAGCGAGGTTGTTCAATGAGAATAATACACTAGACTATAAAACTATAAAACTACAATTACCGTATTCCTCCAAATAAGTGCCTGTGCAGGTAACAAGTTAGGAAAATATTCTCTAGAAGGGGGTATTGTCAATCTTCCGATGAGGTACATCCGAATCGTGGTCAATCTTGGAAACAATCCCTGACCCCTACAAGCTTGACCCCTTTGCAAACTTTTGCATTTTGTTAAATCTTATATGATTGGCACGCCAAATTTGTCGCCACCTACGATCTTGTGAGAATGGCTGGTGTCCCCCCTTTTTTGTTTTTCTAAAATGAAAGAGGGCTACCCAAAGATAAATTACTATATGGTGTACTTATTCAGAAGAGGACTACCCAAAGATCCATTGTGCAAAGTTTGAGGAAATTCTTATTGTCCTGGATTATTTGCAAAGGACCTGGAAGTTTAGCTTCCAAGCTAGCACGTTTTACTCAAAAAGTGCTACTTTGGCTCCACCTATCTAGTCAGCAGGGCTGGTGACCCCCTTTTCCCTTCTTTATTTGAAAGAGGGCTACCCAAATATAAATTCGGCCAAGTCTGAGGAAATTTGTATTGTAATTATAAAGACCTGGAAGTTCAGCTTCCAAGCTCTCTCTTTTTACTCGGAAAGTGCTACTCTGGCGCTACCTATCTAATCAGTATGGCTGGTGACCCCCTTTTTTTCTTTTTTCATTGGAAAGATGACTATCCGAAGATCCTTTCTGGCAAGTTTAAGAAAATTTTATTTGTCACATATTTTTGGTAAAGACCTGGAAGTTTAGCTTCAAAGCTAGCACTTTTAATTCAAAAAGTGCTAGTCTGGCGCCACCTATCTTGCCAACATGACTGGAGACCACTTTATTTTCTTTTTCTATTTAAAAGAGGGCTACCCAAAGATAAATTCTGCCAAACTTGAGGAAATTATTTGGCGCCACTTATCTTGTCAGCATGGCTAGTGACCACCTTCTTTCTTTTATTCATTTGGAAGAAGACTACCAAAAGATAATTTTGCCAAGTTTGAGAAACATCTTATTGTCGGATATGTTTTGTAAAGACCTGGAAGTTAAGCTTCAAAGCTGACACCTTTAAGTCAAAAAGTGCTACTTTGGTGCCACTTATCTTGTCAACATGGCTGGTGAATCCCTTTTTTTGTTTTTTCATTTGGAAGAGGACTACATTTGGAAAGATTGTGCAATGTTAAAGAAAGTTCTTTCTGTAGGAACATGTTTTCTTTGCTTGTACTTTCTTGTAGAACCTACTCCAATGCAAGTCCCATAAGTGGGTAATGTGAAGCCATCTTTCTATATGATATTTGAGTAGAGGATACCATTGGGAAAGTCATTCCTGGTTTTTTATTAAATTCTGCAACTGTTCTAATACCCTACTATGCCTTAGAGCCTCATAACTTAGAGTACGAAAATATCTTGAGCAAGGTGCTTACTAGAAGAATCCCAAAACTCTGACTTCATTGAAATTAATAGTTAATGTATATATATATATATATATATATATATATATATATATATATATATATATATATATATATATATATATATATATATATATATATATATATATATATATATACTGTAAAGTTCGAATTATTAGCGAGTTAAATTTAGCTAATTGATCCATTTTTTGATAATAGCGGATCGTAATATTAGCGTCTGGTCCGTCACCAAAAGCGTCATCTGAGTTAGAGTAGTGGTATTCTTATCCATATACTAATCTACCACTCATAACCGAAGATACTGAATAGACTTGGTTTCGTTAAGGCGCAACCACCTAACAAATGAAATTAAGGGTTCATGATTATTAGGTCGAGCTATGAACGCTACGAATGATCATAAAAATGGGTCCATTGCAATCGTAATTTCTTAGAACCACGCGGATTTCATGTGCTAATCTAGTATCACCACGCTGCTGTTTATCGAACTCACGTGTCAATGAATGCCCGTCCTGACTGGTACTTTGCGATTAAGGAACTCAGATCCATGGTGATTACGCGCATCATTCACAATTTGGTTGTACGTACGTGTGTCTATGTATGTACGTATGGTTATCAACTGACTATGTTTAATTGTGACTAGATCCGCAATTTGAATACAAAATAGAACAAAGAATAACGGATTGTAATATTAACGAATCGGATCCACTCGTTAAAGTCGCTAATATAACTTTCACGTAAATATTTCGAACTTTACAGTATATATATATATATATATATATATATATATATATATATATATATATATATATATATATATATATATATATATATGTATATGTATGTATATATATAAATATATATTTATATGTATATATATATATATATACATTCGTTATTTTCGTTATTACTATTATTATTATTACTATTATAATTAACATTATTTTTATTATTATTATTATTATCATTATTATTATTATAAGTATCATTATTATTATTACCTTTATCTTTATTATTATAGTTATAATTATTATTATTATCATCATTATTATCATTATTATCATTATTATTATTAATATTATTAACAATCGTAATTTTTAAATCCTTGAAGGGGCACATGACAAAATTGCCCTCATTTACAAATGGCTAGTATTGGATTACATATGGCAGAAAAGGTTACTATATAATTCTTAATTCCAAATATATATTTGACAAGATTTTTTCTGAGTCTTATTTTAGGCAGTGTTAGGATAATAATCTGCATATGATTGTGGCAAATATATCTATGTCATTTTAATTTTTTTTTATTAAGATATAATCACAATCATTTCTATCATTTTTCTTTATAGTAATAGAATAAGAAGCAGCAGCAGTGGTAGTATTGTTAACTTTGATATCGTCCACTTTCTGTCATGTGTTTGCACCACGACCGCACCTACTACTACTTCTTCTACTACTACTACTACTACTACTACTACTACTACTACTACTACTACTACTACTACTACTACTACTACTTCTACTACTACTACTACTACTACTACTTCTACTACTACCACTACTTCTACTACTACTACTACTACTACTACTACTACTACTACTACTACTACTACTACTACTACTACAGTACTTAGTTTAATTCCTTGGTCAGTCGACCTGGAGTCTGCCAGACATTACAGGAAATGTGCACATAGCCTACCGTCCCTCAGACTCAACTTGTGGAGTCTGGCGGACGCAAGCACACTGTGATACAGCCGTGCTTCCTGTTTAGTCGCCGCCCTCTATGTTTTCCCTTCGCTCCGTTGATCCGGATCAAGTTCCTCCCTCGGGAACGCTGCCTCTGGCAGGCCCGGACGTTCTGGTTGTTATGTGTAATGTCAACACAAGGAGTGACAGCTTTACAGATTTCCACTCGTTGAAGAAGATTGAGTATTAAAGCAGTTTTATTGGTAAGGAAGTATATAATACGACGGCTTACAGCCTAATATATGATTTTAGCGTGCTCTTGAGGGTTGAAAGTTGTATCTAGTGACATTTAGAAGTTCTATGTGACCATTTCTTGTCATGGATCCTGGTTGTACACACACCCGTGGATAACATGTCAATGACTCACGTAGCTTGTGATTCAAAGCTATCGCGTGCGATTGTGTATTATGTCCTGGCTGCCCATGCATTTAGTTTTAATTGAAGAAAGAATGGATATGTAGCGAGAGACCAAAATACTATATGCGCTATAGTACAGGCCTGGCTATGCCAGGGGTCTGGAATCTGGCTTCCATGCGACGTGCAAAGGCTAATATTGATAACAAGGTCGATATCATCATCAGAAGACGACAAGGTAAGTCTTTATCGTTGCTTATCACCTGCGGTGATTTTTGATGCTAATTGGTCAATATGCAACAATGCAGACTATGTATATCAATACATAGTTGATTCAAATAGGGCCCCGTTGAAAGAGGTATTTGGAGGACAGCACAAGTACAGAGAGGGGGTAAGTCAAGTGTTGCGGTAGGGTGCTCATCAAGGCCGCAGGATAAGTAGAAAATGACAGTGTAATAAGGATCCATGCGCCCAAAAAGTGTATGACGGGCGCACATATCCAAGCCCATAGTACAGTTGGAAGGTGCCTAAATAGGGCACTGATCAAAAGGTGGGGAAAGGGTAAATAGAAGGTGAATGGGTGAAAGGTGAATTGAGTAATAGGTATGTGCAGCAAATGTGCATGCAAGTGACAATACCAACATCATCGGGAACATATCCTTCATTTATATATATAAATTAATATAAACATCCATTAAACTATATATTTTCTTGAAGAAATTCTCAACTTTATCACTTAAGTCATTTTTTATGCTGATAGGAACAAGCTGACCACTTAACAGATCCCGTATTCTATGTGAAGGCTAGGCATTACTACACCCATTAAACTATATATTTTCTTGAAGAAATTGTCAACTTGCCGACTGCATCTACGGCTTAAAGAGCTATCCGAAGCATTGGGAAGCTAGAAATAAACTATCTTGCCAAAAACAAAAATAAAAGTATTTCCGTTTTTATTCAATCCTGCGACCTCTGGGACTCTAGCCCGGCACGCTATCAATGAGGCTGCCGAGTCATGATAAATGCTAGGGGTAAAGACAGATTGATTTTCATATTTGCCGGGACTTCGTCTGTGGTTCTGTGGGTAAGTGGCTTGGTTCTGTGGGTAAGTCCGCCATATTCTTTTACATTGACTTCAGGAATTGTGGGTAATTTCTCCCTTTTTGATAATAAATAGTTCTCAATCGGACATGAGTTGCACTTTGATAGTAACTAGTTCAGATCTATTTAAAACTATTCTGTTATCATTGCAGAACGTACTCTAACATAAATATTTATGTCTCATGAATATGTTAATCATATAGATCTAGTTTGGTTCCCCGCCTCACAATCTTCGTTTCTCTGATAAGGATCGAACAACGGATACATTGCAACAGGGAACCAGACGGAGATGTGCATATATTGAGATATGAAGATAGCGCCACGATCGTTTTTATTTGTGGCATCAGACGGAGATGTGCACATATTGAGATATGAAGATAGCGCCACGATCGTTTTTATTTGTGGCTTCTGAAGTAATAACAAGATTTGATATAGTTTTAGCTCAGGCGTTTAGCGTGTGGGCTTAAGTGCAGGAGGCCACAGGTTCGATTCCGTGTGTCTGCCCTGTGCTCCCTGGGTCAACTGGTTAGCTCGGAGTCAGTTCAAGTGTCCGAGTGGGGTGTTTGTGTTGGGTGCCCGTGGCATGACACGCCAGTGAGGCAGCATCAGAAAAAAAACTGCGTCCAGTGGGTACCGTCGTGATATAACCTACTGTGTGTTAAAGCGACGTAAAACACCACTCACTCACACAACCTGAACCATAAAACATTCAATATCCAGGAAGGTCATGTATATCTTTGAAGAAACAAATCTAACCTACAAAATCTCGATAAATATTTCTAGGCCCTCAATAGTAAAACCCAAAGGTTTTCTGGCCCTGAAATTATGCAAAAAATGTCTGGCTCTGAAATATTGCGAAAACCTTTCTAGCTGGAAAACCTTTACATCCCCACCCCTTAAAATCCAATGAGTGAGTGAGTGAGTCGTGTTTTATGTCACTTTAACTCTTGGTAGGTCATATCACGACGTTACCCACTGGTAGCAGTTTTGGAGTGCTCCCTCACTTGAGTGTCATGCCACGGGCACCCAACACAAACACCCCACTCGGACATTTCAACTGACTCCGAGCTAACCAGTTGACCCAGGGAGCACAGGGCAGACACACAGAATCGAACCTGTGGTCTCCTGCACTAAAGCCCACACGTTAAACGCCTGATCTATAATTATATTTGCCAAATAGAAAAATATTTTGGCAGGATAAATATATTGAGTGTCAAACCTACTCCTGTATATACCTATTTCAATGAAAAAATAAGTGTACTTCATAATATTAATATTTGAACAAATAAGAATAATTGGGCCCGGCATTATACATTGATGCCATGCATCAACATGTGTTCTTGTCATGATTTGGGATCGTGCCTAACAGTAGTAAGGATATGTGTATTATGAGCAGTCCAGTATACGCATCAGTGAACCGGATTTTAGTATACGCATCACTGAACAGGCTCTCAGTATACGGATCACTGAACAGGCTTTCAGTATACGCATTACTGAACAGGCTCTCAGTATACGGATCACTGAACAGGCTTGCAGTTTTTGGATCACTGAACACTCTCGGAGTGATAGAGGTTCCATCACTCGTGGATGGAAAGAGGAGGAATCTTGCACGAGTGAGTTATTTTGTGTCTTGGGACGAGGCTTGCCGAGTCCCAAGACACAAAATCACTCACGAGTGCAAGATTCCTCCTCTTTCCATCCACGAGTGATAGAACCTGTTTCTCCCACGATAAAAAGGAGAAATTTACACGTTTTACCGTGAAGTTAGCTAGCTAAACTAGGTGAGCCAAAGGTCACCCGCGCACTAGTTCAACAATGGTAATACGCGTTTGTTGTGTCGTGCACCGTTTGTTTCCCCAGAAACTGGCGCCAGATCACGTACGTGACGCTTGTTCAAATCCACGCGCGCTATTGTTGGGTCTACTTTGACCCAGCAGCAGTGACCCATTGATTGAAATTGAGGGATCTGATTGGACAATTACACCAGTTTGACCTTTAACCCCATTGAAGAACACCCATTGAGGACGACAAATCCTTAACTGTAAAATACACCTCAGAGTGGGAGAAATATGAATCCCAGATGGTTATAGATCAATGAACAGTATTTTAATTGGGAACGTCTTGCATTAGAGCTACCTTATTATTGAGTGGAATGTTTTATCAAAGGTTACAGTTCACTGACCAGAGAGGGTTGCATCATCAGCTCAAACCAGTAAAGATACTATAGAATACTACAACAAAGTGCATGACAACTACACCGCCATAATAGCCTAAGACCGGTTCATAACGTGAATTAGTTGGAGAGCAGGGGCCCTAAGTATAAAACTTTACGTAGAGCTTGCGATGTGCTTGTGGTTAGAAAATCTATTGTTCTCCCTTTATTGTATTCTTAACTACAAGCACCTCGCAAGCAGAACATAAGAGCTTTATACTTAGGGCCCTGATTGGATGCAGATAAATGCACAGAGCACTTTAGGCAGTAGTTCTAGATCACCGATCAATGTCTCTTTAGCCAAGGTAGAATTCAAACCCGTGCAGCGGTGAGAGACAGCTAGCTGCAGTACAATGAGAATACGGCTGACTGAACACCACTCATTCAGGCAATGACTATAGGTCACTGTGTTAAATTGGCAACACTGTGCATTGAGGGCTATCGTATTGTTGGGGGAAATGCTTTAGCAAGGTTACAGGTCATTGACCAGTGGAGACAGGTTGCATCATTGATACCCAATTTTCTTTAGGGTGAATCTATTCGCTAAAGGAAAGGTCATGAGACACTTGAACTATGAAAACATTGCACAACTTTTCATCAGACTAATCCTCAAATACTTAACATATATAGTGTCAGAATGCTAAGGGGCTAAGACTAGAATGTATCCTTAAGGTGGATACTATTAGTCATCATAAACAAGGGGTTCTGGCAAGAGTTTAGTGAGGTTATACACACTTGTTTAGATCTTGTGTAAGACAAGATATCATGAGTAAATAGGGAATTGTTATCAGCTGTCTGAACAGCACACAATCAAGCCAGGCTTGGATGTTTTTAGTCTCAAACCAGTACAGATAGAAGGCTACAACATAGTGCGAAATCAATGCAATACCTACACAAAACTATTATAATATGATACATGGGTACCTTATGAATAAGTTACCAAGATATCATAATATAATTCGCATACTTACCTGTCCAATTTTGAGGGAACCCCAGCCAAGTTATGGAGTTATTGATCGTATCAGACGAAAATCAAGATGGCAGGCAACTGCTTATATCGCCATCGTACAATAGAAATGGAGACGTCTGTTCCGATGTAAACATATGATCAATTATCCACACACCTATATGTGTATGATGGTAGGTATCAGAATATAATGAATTTTGAAAAATAACTGATATTGGTAAACTGAATACGGCAACATAGTTTGAATTTGACCGGTCTGGTCCGAGCTTGAAGCGAAAAAAATATGAGCAATAACTCCAAAAAATGATTATAATATGATACATTGATAACTTATGAATAAGTAACCAAGGTATAATATTATAATGCGCATACTTACCTGTCCACTTGTGGAGAAACTCCTGCCAGGTTATGGAGCTATTGATCGCTCCAAAAAGCAAAAGGGCGGCAGTAATTGGTTCCTATGTCTACATATAGATGGCGTTGTTCTGACTGTTGCAGACGCCAAAATTAATACAGGGAAATTATTTTTTTGAAAAAAACGCCAATTTAAGTACACGCCAAATTAACCATTTATACAGTATACATATTAGATGTCGTTGATTTTACGGCCTCTCCCATTTCTCCGGCAAATTTTCCCTACTAGTAGGAACATGCTCTGGGTGTGTTCGGATTGTTACATTTGCAAACGTTGCACTTTCCCAGCCGTTCTGCGGCACAGTATGAACAACGGCGTCGAGCCTCGAAATTCGATATAATAATAATATAATAATAATTGGAATCTATATAGCGCCATTTCCATTCATAAAATGTTCAAAAGCGCTGCACATTGTCATAGTTTCACCCGTATCCGTATCGCCATAATTGATAACGCCTGTTGCATCTATATGGCAATGTGACATATTTTTTGTTGTTCTTTCTCGTCATTAAAGAGCAATTAAAGAATGTGTGGGCCGGCTTGTTACCCACCATTAGCCATCCATATCCGTATCTATGAGCCGGTGCCTTCAAATCATTATTATCAGTAGTAGTAGTAGTAGTAGTAGTAGTAGTAGTCATAGTAGTAATAGTAGTAGTACATCCGTATGATTTTGTTTTTATTCTTCATCTTCATTTGCATTTTCTCATTATTATTATGAAAACTTTTGTATCCGTTTATCATTATCATTATTATTATTGTTATTATTGTTATCATTATTATTACTATTAATATTATTAGCATTATCATTCTTATTTGTAATAATATGTTTATATTATAATTATTATAATTATTATTATTATTAGTAGTAGTAGTAGTAGTAGTAGTAGTAGTAGTAGTAGTTGTAGTAGTAGTAGAAGTAGTAGTAGTACCAACAGTAGCAGTAGTAGAAGCAGTAGTAGTGCATCCTTATGATTTTGTTTTTGTTCTTCTTCATGTTAATTTGAATTATCTAATTATTGTCATGAAGATTTGTATCCGTTTATTTTTATTATCATTTTTATTATTATTGTTATTATCATTAGTAGAAGTAGTAGTTGGTGTAGTAGTAGAAGTAGCAGTACTTAGTATTATGAGGACCTGTATCCATTTATCATTATTATTATCATTTTTATTACTATCATTATTATTATTATTATTATTATTATTATTATTATTATTATTATTATTATTATTAGTAGTAGTAGTAGTAGTAGTAGTAGTAGTAGTAGTAGTAGTAGTAGTAGTAGTAGTAGTAGAAGTAGCAGTAGTATTATGAGGACCTGTATCCGTTTATCATTATTATTATCATTTTTATTATTATCATTATTATTATTATTAGTAGTAGTAGTAGTAGTAGTAGTAGTAGTAGTAGTAGTAGTAGAAGTAGCAGTAGTATTATGAGGACCTGTATCCGTTTATCATTATTATTATCATTTTTATTATTATCATTATTATTATTATTAGTAGTAGTAGTAGTAGTAGTAGAAGTAGTAGTAGTAGTAGTAGTAGTAGTAGTAGTAGTAGTAGTAGTAGTAGTAGTAGTAGTAGTAGTAGTAGCAGTATCATTATTTCCAACCTCATAATCAACCGTGGTCTATCTAACCTATGTTGTACTGCCACTCCTACCACTACCTCCGACCTCAGATAAACGTACGTACCAATGCGATCCGTAGCCCTGCCACAATAGCGTATGCAAGAACCACAGCGGTGGCGTTGACTGTTGTTTTACCCCTCATCATCTTCAAGTGTTCTACGCGCTCATTAACTAGTGCGACCCCACCTGACACACGTCTTGTGTGGGATAAGCGTGTGTCCAGCCAACCCCAGGCTCAATGGTTATATACCAAGTGACTAACCGAAACCGAAACTGGCCCTACTGGTATTTCCAACGTTCGTGTATTTCCAGGAAATACTCCAAGAATCGAATGACTCATACCTTACTGCATACGCTGGAGTTGTGTGCTGGTGCCTAGGCTCAATTCCATTGCAACGGCGTTGAGCATGTCTTTGGTGAAGGGAGCAAAGTCACCAGTCACCGACGCCTTTATTAATAAATTCTTCACAGCTTGAATAGCAAAGGCTCATACTTGCAACTATGTCAGTACCATCAGCAGGGCGGCAAGGTAAGTCCTTATCGTTATTTATAACCTGCTGTGATTCTCGATGCTGATTGGTCGATATGTGTCTGACATGCAGCCGTGCAGACTATGTATATCAAATAGCGGGCCTTTGTAAATTCTATATCACCCCTAAGCGTATCGCCATAGTTGATATCGCCTATTACATAAATATGTCAATGTGACATATCTGGGGGTTTTCTCACCATTGAAGAGCAGTTCATTTTTAAAAAGTTGCACACTGTAAGAAAGTGTGGTCCTGCCAGCTAGCTACCCACCCTTAGCCATCCGTATCCACGAGCCGGTGCCTTCAAATTATTATTATCATTAGTAGTAGTAGTAGTAGTAGTAGTAGTAGTAGTAGTAGTAGTTGTAGTAGTAGTAGTTTGGAATTTGGAATTTCGTTTTTCGTCACATTTATGCCATATTGTGGCTAATTCGTGCCTAGCCATTTATAAGTAGTGTTGGAAATCGGAGTACCCGGCGAAAACCACCGCCTAACCCCAAGTCACCGGTAATACTCTCACATGCCCAGACGTGTAGTAGTAGTAGTAGTAGTAGTAGTAGTAGCAGTAGTACATCCTCATGATTTTGTTTTTGTTCTTCGTCATGTTAATTTGCATTTTCTCATTATTATTATGAAAACCCTTTGCATCCGTTTATTATCATCCTTATTATTAGTATTATTAGCAGCAGCAGCAGTATCAGCAGCAGAAGTAGTAGTAGCAGTAGTAGAAGCAGCAGCAATAGTAGTAGTAGCATTAGTAGTAGCAGCAGTAGTAGTAGTGGTAGTAGCAGGTGTAGTAGTAGTAGTAGTAGTAGTAGCATTAGTAGTAGCAGCAGTAGTAGCAGTGGTAGTAGCAGCAGTAGTAGCAGCAGCAGTAGTAGGACATCCTTTTGATTGTGTTTCTATTCTTAATTTCCATTTTCTCATTATAATCATGAAAACCTGTATCCGTTTATTATTTTCATTTATTATTATTGTTATCATTATTATTATTATTAGTAGTAGTAGTAGTAGTAGTGGTAGTAGTAGTAGTAGTAGTATTTTCAATCTCATAATAAACCGTTGTACTGCCACGCCTACCACTTCCTGCGACTTCAGATACACGTACTTACCGATGCGATCTGTAGCCCTGCCACAATAGCGTATGTCAAAACTACGGCGGTGATTTCGCCTACTGTTTCATCCCTCATCATTATCCTCACATGTATTGAAATAGTTGCGAGCTACTGCTATTCAAATTTACAAACGTTTTATCAAAGATTATGGGATAAACATCTGCCTGTGGACTGATGATTATAAACCAGACTGAAGTGAAACCGAAACTGGTCTTTTGGTATTTCCCAGATGCGGGTATTTCCAGGAAATAACCCTAGAATCGATTACACTGGGGCTGTGTGCTGGTGCCTTGGCACAATTCTCTTTCAACTGTACCAAGCGTACCTTTGGTGAAGGGAGCGGAGTTACCAGTATAGAAACCACCAAAGCTTTCAACAGCCTCAGGATCTTAAACAAGTATGTCAGATGCATACATATATTTACAACTAGGTCTGTACAGCCAGCTGGAAGACAAGATATGTCAATATGTTCATCAATATTATTTTCATGTTATTATTAGTAGAAGTAATAGTAGTAGCAGCAGCAGCAGCAGCAGCAGGAGTAGTAGTAGTAGTAGTAGTAGTAGAAGTAGTAGTAGTAGTAGTAGCAGCAGCATCAGTAGTAGTAGTAGCAGTAGTAGTAGCAACAGCAGAAGTAGTGGTAGCAACAGCAGTAGAAGTAGTGGTAGCAGCAGCAGTAGTAGTAGTAGTAGTAGTAGCAGCAGCAGCAGTAGAAGTAGTAGTAGTAGTAGTAGCAGCAGCAGCAGCAGCAGCAGTAGTAGTAGTAGCAGCAGTAGTAGTAGTAGTAGTTATAAGTAGTAGTAGTAGTAGTAGTAGTAGCAGAAGCAGTACTAGTAATAGTAGTAGTATCAGCAGTATTAGTAGTATCAGCAGCAGCAGCAGTAGTAGTAGTAGTAGTTGCAGCAGCAGCAGTAGTAGTAGTAGCAGCAGTAGTAGTAGTGGTAGTAGCAGCAGTAGTAGTAGTTGTAGCAGCAGCAGTAGTAGAAGTAGTAGCAGCAGCAGCAGCAGTAGTAGTGGTAGTAGCAGCAGCAGCAGTAGTAGTAGTAGTGGTAGCAGCAGTAGTAGTAGCAGCAGCAATAGTAGTAGTAGCATTAGTAGTAGCAGCAGTAGTAGTAGTGGTAGTAGCAGCTGTAGTAGTAGTAGTAGCAGCAGCAGTAGTAGTAGTAGTAGTAGTATTAGTAGTAGTAGCATTAGTAGTAGCAGCAGTAGTAGTAGTGGTAGTAGCAGCTGTAGTAGTAGTAGTAGTAGCAGCAGTTATAGCAGCAGCAGTAGTAGTAGGACATCCTTTTGATTGTGTTTCTATTCTTAATTTGCATTTTCTCATTATAATCATGAAAACTTGTATCCGTTTATTATTTTCATTTGTTATTATTATTATTATTATTATTATTATTATTATTAGTAGTAGTAGTAGTAGTAGTAGTAGTAGTAGTAGTAGTAGTAGTAGTAGTAGTAGTAGTAGTAGTAGTAGTAGAAGTAGTAGTAGTAGTAGTGGTAGTAGTAGTAGTAGTATTTTCAATCTCATAATAAACCGTTGTACTGCCACGCCTACCACTGCCTGCGACTTCAGATACACGTACTTACCGATGCGATCTGTAGCCCTGCCACAATAGCTTATGTCAAAACTACGGCGGTGATTTCGCCTACTGTTTCATCCCTCATCATTATCCTCACATGTATTGAAATAGTTGCGAGCTACTGCTATTCAAACTCACAAACGTTTTATCAAAGATTATGGCATAAACATCTGCCTGTGGACTGATGATTATAAACCAGACTGAAGTGAAACCGAAACTGGTCTTTTGGTATTTCCCAGATGCGGGTATTTCCAGGAAATAACCCTAGAATCGATTACACTGGGGCTGTGTGCTGGTGCCTTGGCACAATTCTCTTTCAACTGTACCAAGCGTACCTTTGGTGAAGGGAGCGGAGTTACCAGTATAGAAACCATCAACGCTTTCAACCGCCTCAGGATCTAAAACGAGTATGTCAGATGCATACATATATTTACAGCTAGGTCTGTACAGCCAACTGGAAAACAAGATATGTCAATATGTTCATCAATATTATTTTCATATTATTATTAGTCGAAGTAATAGTAGTAGCAGCAGCAGCAGGAGTAGTAGTAGTAGTAGTAGTAGTAGTAGTAGTAGTAGTAGCAGCAGCAGCATCAGTAGTAGTAGTAGCAGTAGTAGTAGCAACAGCAGAAGTAGTGGTAGCAGCAGCAGTAGTAGTAGTGGTAGCAGCAGCAGTAGTAGTAGTAGTAGCAGCAGCAGCAGTAGTAGTAGTAGTAGTAGTAGTAGTAGTAGTAGTAGTAGTAGTAGCAGCAGCAGCAACAGTAGTAGTAGTAGCAGCAGCAGTAGTAGTAGTAGTAGTAGTAGTACCTATTTACAACTAGGTCTGTACAGCCAGCTGGAAGACAAGATATGTCAATATGTTCATCAATATTATTTTCATATTATTATTAGTCGTAGTAGTAGTAGTAGTAGTAGCAGCAGCATCAGTAGTAGTAGTAGCAGTAGTAGTAGCAACAGGAGAAGTAGTGGTAGCAGCAGCAGTAGTAGTAGTGGTAGCAGCAGCAGTAGTAGTAGTAGTAGTAGCAGCAGCAGCAGCAGTAGTAGTAGTAGTAGTAGTAGTAGTAGCAGCAGCAGCAGTAGTAGTAGTAGCAGCAGCAGTAGTAGTAGTAGTAGTTATAAGTAGTAGTAGCAGTAGTAGTAGTAGTAGTAGTAGTAGTAGTAGTAGTAGCAGAAGCAGTACTAGTAGTAGTAGTATCAGCAGTATTAGTAGTATCAGCAGCAGCAGCAGTAGTAGTAGTAGTAGTTGCAGCAGTAGTAGTAGTAGCAGCAGTGGTAGTAGCAGCAGTAGTAGTAGTGGTAGCAGCAGCAGTAGTAGCAGCAGCAGCAGCAGTAGTAGTGGTAGTAGCAGCAGCAGCAGTAGTAGTAGTGGTAGCAGCAGTAGTAGTAGTTGTAGCAGCAGCAGCAGTAGTAGTAATACATCCTTGTGTTTTGAAGTTCCTTATATTCTTCTGCATCATCTCATTATTCTTTTAACTGATTTTATTGATTATCATTTTTATTTTAATTATTGATATCATTGTTATTCGGAGTAGTAGTAGTAGTAGTATTGTTGTCTTCTTACTCACATTATTATCATTATTATTATTATTAGTAGTAGTAGTAGTATTATCTATATTTAAAGAGCGACATTTCAAAACCGTTTGTAACACTAACTGAATTCCCTGTGCATTGCCATCCAAAACTGCAACCTTGGATCAATGGGCAATTTGGGGACTGCAGCCAGAACAGGCGTAGTTCATGTGTCACTCAGGAGATGGCGCCACTTACCAGTGCAATTGACAGTCTGCCATACTTGGTTCATAGTCCAGCGGATTTGTGAAAATTCGTTAATTTATTGGCAAAAGCACCAAATTTCGCACACGTATAGCCCTTCAAGTACTTATCAAAACAAGATGAAGACCCACTTAAAAATTTTTTTGGTTGCCATGGTAACGAGGAATTTTGGCGGGAAAAAGCCAAAAATATGTGATTTTTGTAATGTTGCGTTTTAAACAGTAGTTCTTTGATAGAGTGTAATGAATCTGAAGTAAATGTATTAACTTCAATACCAGAAAAAAAAGTTGAGTAAAAATATTCATTAAATAGTCTCGGTTGCCATGGCAACAGGACTTCATATTATGACAAGTTCACTAAAATTGATGATATTGGTATTTTCATATCAAAAATGCATCTTTAAAAATGTTATCATCACTTAATTTTAATCTAGTTAGTATGTACACTATGTGACACAATATTGAGAACATATTGAGTTTGTTATTCCCAAGGTTGCCATGGCAACAAGGCAAATTTCATTATAATGCCAAAAAAAGCTGAAAATATGCAGTTTGTGTTATACTGGATTTTTAGAAGTTGTCTCTTTGATTAGTTGCAATAAATTTGGTGCAAATACAATTTCCCTATTACCACAAACAAAATTAGGATATAACTCATCGTGAATATCATTGGTTGCCATAGCAACAGAACATTTTCAATGGAGAAATGACAAAAAATAATGATTTTTTTTTTCTGGTATTGAAGTTAATACATTTACTTCAGATTCATTGCACTCTATCAAAGAACTACTGTTTAAAACGCAATATTACAAAAATCACATATTTTTGGCTTTTTCCCGCCAAAATTCCTCGTTACCATGGCAACCAACAAACATTTTAAGTGGGTCTTCATCTTATTTTGATAAGTACTTGAAGGGCTATATGTGTTACCTCTCAGAAAAGATTCATGAAGTTCTATCTGAAGGAAAATATTTTAAAGCTGTTATTACAATTTTCACTCTTTTGATATCAGTTTTTTGATAAAATGCCCCAAAAATAGGTGGATCCAAAGTCCAGCGCAGTGGATCCATATCCAGAATTTATCAGTATGCATGGTAATATACTTCTGCCAAGTTTCATGCTTCTAACAAAAAGTGCACGATTTGGCCCAAAATGGTGCCTTAGCTGCCCCACTAACATGCTGCTTCAGCCATTCCCTGCTGCTGCACTTGATGTCGGCCTGCCACCTATTGGCAAGTGACAAAACTAACCTCTCCAAGTTGCCCATGGCCTGAGGTTCCATGGGAGCTGTTTGATAGTTATTTTTTATTGTATAAGGCTTTTAAGTCTGTATTTTCTATAGAAAGAAGCATTTCACAGGCCCGTTGCCATTGGCAATGAAATGATACAATTTTAAAAAATGTATCTCATACAATATGATACAATTGTTTAGTGTTTATACAATGTATATCATGCAATAAGATACAATGTATCTATAACTCTGTATCCTTTCCTACTCTCTCCTCCTCAATTGATTCCTATTTTTTGAAGTCCCATATTTTGATAGGCGGGGGGGGGGGGGGGGGGTGATTATATGTAATTAGCAGAGCTTTTTTATTATTTATTTGATTTTTTTGAGTTGATTTCGTAATCCCTTTAAGTCCTGTCGCGACATTAAGAATTCCTTTTAATTGTTTCAAGCCTATATTAAAACTTCAGCTCTGTATATTTCTCTCCCCTTTACTTTTCTTTTTTCTTTGGACTTTTGGTATTGCTATGCCTGATCGTTTACATTCTATGATATCCCTTTTTGTATTGTATACATCTCTGTATCATATGAATTAATTTTTTCTCACTTCGTTTGTGCACCCCATTTTCCTTTTTTAAGATTATATTTAACTCCATCTCCTTATCGTATATATTTGCTTTTTTATTGTAATTCTGGCAAAATCCACTGCCGGAGCAGAAGTCACTGGCAACTTTCTCACATGCCTAAGCCAGGATTTGAATCATGGCAGAGGTGAGAGACAGCGAGCAGTCAGCGACAATGCCATACGGCCCAGTGCACACTTGACACACATTGTGTTGCCAAGTGTGCCATACCTGTCTGCTGTGTAATCAGTGCTGCACATGGGCAATTAACGACTATGCTATTCAAAACTATTGTATCCAATGGCTGCAAGCAGGGTATATCAGTGGATCCCCTAATGTGGCCTATACCACAGGTCATGTGGCGAGAGCTGCTGGTGGCGAGTCTAATTTATATTTCACTAAGACTTCTGTGACTTTTTAGAGTTATGGAGGGCGGATTGAAAAAGGGAGGGTGGGGGAAAAGAAATCCTGTGAATTGAATTGAAGCCGTTTCTCGCTCTCTTTTATTCCAATTCTTCCTCTCTTTGACTCATCAATTATCCTCTCATCTTCCATTTGATGTTCATTCCCTTTCTAAGAAATACTGTGTAATTTATGGGGGGGGGGGTGTATACCTTGACTTAATTCTTTTTAAATTTCTAAATCTCCTGCGCATTAGTGAATATGACTTAGAATCCAAACCCTTGCTGTGCACGGGGTCCCGCTAGCTATTATTATCATATAGTAAGTCAATGCCAGTGTGTGATTTTAACAAGATCAGCATATTAGGATAGATTGCTGTTGTGGCTTAACCTGCTGGGGCTATCAACTTGGTAGCCCAGTTGCCTGGGCCTACTGAATTTTACCAACATTTGCTTTAAATCTAAATCTTAGTGTCAGAAGTCAATTAATTTCGGGAAGGTGAACCTATGTGCAGAATTAAACCTCTTCTGTGAAGCAGAGCCCTAGGGACCCAGTTGCTTCAAGTCCAACTTCTTCACTTACCATGTTGGTCAAGCAAACATTCATTAAAGATGCAATGCTGCAACACATCCTGGAGCAAATACTTTTTCCTACCTATTCCATACAATTCATGGCTGATTGAAATAATTTTACTACCCCTAAACACAGGTAGATCCCATGTTGAATGATCCCTTAAAGTGAGGTTAAACTGGCTGGTGCTTAGTTGTACATCGCCATGATAGTTTCGCAAACCCATCTTAGGTTGAAGGATATATGGAAACACTGAAGGTAGAGCAGTTTTTCAAAGAAGGAATAAACTCTTACCTTTATGTCTGTAAGTAACATTTTGGACCTTAATTAATAAATACACACACACACATATATATATATATATATATATATATATATATATGTATATATATATATATATATATATATATATATATATATATATATATATATATATTCAAATATATATATATATATATATATATATATATATATATATATATATATATATATATATATATATATATACATATATATATATATATATATATATATATATATATATATATATATATATATATATATATATATATATATATATTTATATTTTATGTATATCCAATTTTTATATTTTCAATATATGTATTCAATTTCAGAAGCAACAACAAAAATGGCTGAGGGTGACATAGTCAACATTGAAGTAGAAAATGCACAAATCGATGACCCATCCGGTGCTCTGCTCTTGGAACCAGATCATGGTCGCTGTCCGGTTGTGGATCTTGAAACAGGAAGAACTCACCATTACTTTTTCTCGTACAGTTCAGAGGACAGTAAGCACTTACCATATATATATCCTTCTCAATACAACTTGCCACTCTCTCTCTCTCTCTCTCTCTCTCTCTCTCTCTCTCTCTCTCTCTCTCTCAATGCATATATATATATATATATATATATATATATATATATATATATATATATATATATATATATATATATATGGTTTACGTGGGTGTGTCTAGGGGGTTGGTGATGACTGGACGTCCGGAAATTCAGCCTGACCATATATCAGTCTATTGTAGAACTGATTTCAAAGAGTAACGGCGTTGTGTGTGTATTGGTAACGTTATAGCGTGACGTATTGTTGCGTCACTTGTTTGCAACGTGTCGCTAGGATCACATTGTTGCCATGGAGATGTGCGTAGCGTATTTGCGCACTGTTAACAATGGCATGACGTTGTATCGTCCTTTGTTGGGACTTGATATTAGACGGTTTCGATCATTAGCATGATCTCATCAGAGGCGTGCGACGGTATCCTGGACGTAATGTCCAAGATGTAAAAAAGATAAGCCAATGGAGTTCCTTATAGGTATGGGGAACTATTTAGATAACCATATGGATATTGGATATGTGGGATGATTGTAGTGTGGACGGTTGTTCCAACTATTCAGAGCATCCAATTTGGCCCATCCCCTGGTGAAGAGGGATGTCATCAATACAACACAATTCGAAGATAAGGAAATAAATTGCCTGGCAGTTACTCTTTATTAAAAGGGACCGATGGAGTCCATCTTATTGCATCTAAGTAAGTTGGAGTAGCTTACATATACACCATATATAATCGGTTTGGAACAAACTCGGTTGAAATAATTGAAAAAGGTACGTGGGTGGAGTTTGTTCCAGGCCGTACCTAGTATGAGTTTGGTGAATATATATGTTCCATGGATAGATAGGTTCCATCCCTAAGAGGATGGTTATGATCTTATGTTAGTTGTAGTTAGGGATCGTACAACTATGTTATTATGATCAATATAGTCATGGTCACAACGGCTATGTATATAGATAGTATTGTGTTATGAATATTGATAGTCACAGTATTGGCGAAGCTTGGGCATTCGCATGGTATCAGGTTTGTGTGAAATAGTGTTTATGCGAAGTATTAGCATATGATAGGCTTCTATGTGATACATTCAGGCTAAATAAGAAATGTGTTTTTAGGAGAATGTCGCAGTTAAATATATGTATACATGTGGACTGTGATGGTCCTGTGCGGGACATATAAATACTGTTATATATATAGAATGAGATCAAGATTTGATTTTGCTTGCCCCACTTCTGTTACGTAAGTCGGCCGCTGCCTTACTGTCGGGATGGGCCGGGATGAATTCTAATATGTGTATTATCATATTTTGTGTGCCATCGTGATCTGGTCTAGTGTAATGACGGGATACAATGTGATTTTGGCACCTTTGGCGTATGTTTCTTGCTCCATTATCCTGTCCATGAGACGGCGTTTGGTTTGGCCGACATAGACTTTGCCGCATTTGTGACATTCCAAAGCATAGATCAGGTTTGAGCATTTACAGGATACCTGTTTGCGAGTGATGTATGATTGGCCAGTTTGTTGGCATTGGATTGTACCAGTGCGATTAAGCATGTCACAATAAATGCAACGTGTTCGTTTGCATTTATTGTCGAAGGGTGCCTTTTTGGAATTTGTTGCTGGAAGGGGTGTGATTTTGGCTCGGACAAGAATGTCACGTAGATTTTTGCACCTCCGAAATCCTCTCGTGATTTTGGTCTGGACAATTGGACGTGTGGAGCTTGAACGATCCAATAAGTCTTAATTCGAGGTCACAATATTGTTGACTTCGTGAAAAGTAGGATGGTGAGTGGTGATTAGAAAGAGGCCGTCTTCCTTTACCTCCTCGTCGATGGTGGTATCGGGTATAGGAGTAATGAGCATTTGTCTATCTTGGGCATATGCTCTGTCAAAAGATTTTTGTATAAGATCTAATGGATAATCTGCCTTATGGAAGTAGAAGGCAAGTTGTTTACTATTGCGTACGAATTCTTCTTCAGTACTGCATATACGTTTGAGTCTCAAAAACTGTCCGTACGGGATACCGTTTCTACAGGAGTTTTGATGACAGGAGGCATAATTGATGTAGTTATGCGAATCAGTGGGTTTGGTATATAGGGTGGTTTCAATTTTGCGACCCTCAAGTTTTACCAGAACGTCAAGAAAACTTACTTGTTTCAGTGATCTCTCGGCTTCGAATTTTATACTTGGCATTCGAGAGTTAAGGTATGAAATGAAGTTGTCAAGTTCACTATGGTCATGTTGCCAGATCACAAAAATATCATCGAGTAGCGGCTGTTGATGGTATGTATAGACGTGGTTCTCTTCGAACCAGCCCATGAAGGTATTTGCATAAGCTGGGGCTACCTTCGTGCCCATGGCGGTACCTCCCACTTGGAGGAAATGTCTGCCATGGAAATTAAAATTGTTGCACCGGGGCACTTTTTCAAGCAGTTTAATCAGGTGAGTATTTGAAGGGTTAGTAGCTCCTCCTCTTGTCCCATTCAGGCCTGCTAGTGCTGCAATGCAGCCTTCCTTGTTGGGAATATTGGTGTATAGACTCGCTACGTCTAGTGTAACTAGGATACAGTTGGGCGGTAATTGTCCCAACGATTCTAACATTAGAAGGAAATCTGTAGTGTCCTTAATATATGACCTGAAATTTTTGACACTAGGTTGCAAAAAGTGGTCTATAAACTGGGAAATTCGTTCGGTCGGGCAGCCATTACCGGAAACTATAGGTCTGCTTGGCGGGTCCAGTTTTCTTTTGTGTATTTTGGGTAAAGTGTAGAATTGAGCCGTTCGTATATTACTGTCTGTCAGAAATAAATAGCAAGATCTGTCGATTTGTCTGGTTTTGTACATCTCATCGAGGATGCTAGTCACTTCCTCATGATGTGTCTTTGTGAGGTCAATGTCTTTTTCCTCATAGAATTTTCTATCTGAGAGCTGTCTTAGTCCCTCTGCTACATATTTTTCTCTGTCTTGTATGACGACAGCGCCGCCCTTGTCGGCTGGCTTAATTACAATGTTATGATTGTTTGCTAGTTCCCTGAGAGCTTTCTGCTCATCTCTAGTGATATTACTATTACCAAGTTTTTTTGGCTTGCATTTCGCTAAGTCCAAGTTATTTTTGGAAATGAAGAATTCTAGAGGTGCGTTAGGTGGTGGGACCCAAGCTGAAGGGTTCTTAAATTTTCTGTGTTTGAATGGTTCGTCAGGTCTTTGGATATCATAATTCAAAGTGCTCTGGGATGGGCCTACAGGTATAGTATTGTCAAGCTGGTCGGCTTGGGCATTCCTCTTAGGTTTGAGGAAAAACAGGAACCTCTTGAGTCTGAGGTGGAAAGCATCAAGATCAGCCTGGTATGTGCTTAGATCTGGTTGTCCAGGATTAGGACAAAATTTTAGACCACGGCTTAGGACTTTAATTTCGGCAGGTGTGAGGATATGCTGTGATAAATTAACAACAAGTGGATTTTGAGCGTCTTCTTTAGACACATTATTATTGACATTGAGATTGTCGAAATTGCGATCAAAATCAACTACAGGTGATGGATGCCGACTGGCAACATGGCGATCTAGAAGACAATGACTGGCTATAATGGAAATATGTATAGCTAGAACAGTAACTGAAAAATCATAACTTATGTTTATGAAGTAAGTTTTCAAGAACTCCGACAATTGTACATTGATAATATGGTAAGTATCCAGATTTAATGAATAGTTGATGTTCAATAAAGCGGCACTATTGTTCTTATTCCCCTCTGGTAAGTAGGGGGTTAAGGATAGATGGTGGAGATATATTACCATTAGATTATCTAAGCATAAATCGACTATAGATTTGAATATTAGGAATAGAGTGTTCTGGTTAGAAACTGTTCTAGTGTCCATTAGGGTGTTGGGTACGCTGACGTTCAAATTCTGCTACGACTCTTGCTACTACTGCCTCTAATCCATCGTGTGGATTAGCGTTGTTGCCCATGTTGTTACGGTTAGGGTCGCGGGCCTGTGCGCCCCACTGTTGAGCGTTGAATGACTCATTGCGTTGGCCTCTGTATTGGCCATTTTGGCGATTGTTGTTGGGTCTGTTACGGGGGTTGCGTTGACCCTGGGGGCGGTTATTGCTGTTGCCCCTGTTGTTGGGCCGTCCAGCATAACGTGGGGATCTAGAGCGCTCCCTGTTGCGACGGCCCCTGCTGTTGTTGCGTCTAGGTCTAGAGGCGCTGCGGTTGCGATCAAATGAGTTGCGGCTGGTACGGTTGCCGCTCTGGTTTGTGCCACTGGTGTTGCTGCGTGCTTGGTTGTCACGCGCAGGTGGGGCATGAGGATCAGGATTGTCCTGGTTTTCCCCATTATTCTGTTGTGCCTGTTGATCCCGACGTTGGTTGGGAATTGGCACCGGTAGACCGGTGAGGTTTTGACAAACCTCTTGTGCGGTGACCGGATTGGCGAGGTGAAAGTCGACACGCGTTTGGAGGCGTGTTCTTTCTCGTTCTCCTTCTTTGGTTGCCATCGTTGAGAGCCTGGTTTCAGCTCTTTCGGCGTTGCGGTCGTCGCTGCCATACGACTGGAGGACTGTCGCCCAATTGAGACGACCCTGTTCCGCTGCCTGTTGGCCGCTGGTGCGTAGGGCCCTCGCTACCTCACGGGTTAGCTCGAGGGCATGCCTATTTCTGATATGGCTGACTAGGTTGGCGATGGCTCCCATGCAGTTGGGATAGGGGGCCAACTGATATGACCAACGGGGTGGTTTTCCGTTGTCTGCCATGGATTCCAGTGAGGTTGCTCTTTTTTTCTTTTTTTTTTTTTTTATATATATATATATACATATATATATATATATATATATATATATATATATATATATATATATATATACATATATATATATATATATATATATATATATATATATATATATATATATATATATATATATGTATATATATATATATGTATATATATATATATATGTATATATATATATATATGTATATATATATATATATATATATATATATATATATATATATATATACGTATGTATATAAATATATATATATATATATATATATATATATATATATATATATATATATATATATATATATATATATATATTATTTATATATATATTTATATATATATATATATATATATATATATATATATATATATATATATATATATATATATATATATATATGTATATATATATATATATATATATATATATATATATATATATATATATATATATATATATATATATATTTACACACAAGTATCATCTTGAAAGGATCTTTCTAGTCAAATATAGTATAATTTCAATCATTACCTTGATGCTTCTTAGTTTTATTATACGCTCTTTGGAAATATATGTTGATATGCACATTTTTCTTAAATTTTAGGCGAATGGGCAAATGACTTGCTAACACAGTTGGAGTCACACCCTTACAACCTTCGGTGCATCGCCTATGAGAGAGATTTTGCCCCTGGACAAGCACTGACCAATTGCATGGAACAAGCAGTGAGGCAGTCCATGAAAACCATAATAATTCTCACAAAAGCCTATCTCAATAGCAGCTGGTATCGACTGGAACAGGGCCTAGCCCTCACAATGTCCATCCAAGACAGGGGAAATAGGGTCATACCCATACTGAAGGAACCATGTGAAATCCCGGACACCCTTAAAGTAATACGCTATCAAAATGCCAATTGGGACAGAGAGTATCTTATTCAGAAACTCCTGGATGCACTGAAGTCAAGTAAGAGCAATACTTTACTACATACATTTCTTTCAAATGTTTATTGTATTGTTCTTTGTCTTTTAATCTGTTGTGAAACAAACTTAGAGATGAAGATGTTATTTATTGTCTTTTGTACATTAGGCTTAACACAATTTTTCTCCGTACCTACAGGGGTGTCCTCAAACCCTGGGCCCTTGTGATATTTCTTTTCTACATTTTAAGTTCATGAGAAAAATTGCTATTAACTCAAAACATGGATAGCCTGTTCTTTAAATGAACACAATTGATCAATTTTGTAAAACATTTCTTGATCTAAAAGTTTTAATTTGAATACATTAATGTTTCTTTTCATAAGGATATGGATCAAGTGGCTTTTCATCTTATTGGGAAGACTTTGTGTAGATTTTGCATCTTCTAGTACACCAGGGAACTACTAGCACTATAGCAGGAGCAATTGGAATTGTTTTCATGATACATCTTCTTTAGAATGTCAAATATCTTTAAAGGATTAAATCAACCTCTGTAGACAGCTGTCACTCTTCCAGCTGTTTTGAAAAACAGTTTCAGATGCTTTTTCCGTTTTACTGTTTGTAAAACGGTTTTCAAATTAATGGTAAGTACTATCATTAGCTACACAATTAAGTTGATAACCACCCCTTATTACTGCAAAATCAAGAACGAAATGTACAATCGTTGAGAAGACAAAGATACAGCCATATTGACTTTTGTACACCATGATTATTATTTAGGCAACTCTAAGCCAACCCTACCCTTATGTTGTTTTTTTTGTTGACACATCCCACTGGCTATAATCTTTTTAATGGCTTTACCTGAATGAAATTGTTATTTGCTCGATTTTAATTCTGAGCAAGATGGTGGACTCTCCAGATGTGGAAATATGGCATAGGGTGTATGCCCAAATAGCCATAGAAATCATATCCTACAATATCAATTGCATATGTTAATCGAAAAACACAAGAACCTCGACTTTTGACCTCCTCATATCTTGTGCCTTTAATCAGAGTTGTCTGGAATGGACTCTGTCCCTACAGCAAAAATCGAGATTAATTATATAGCTATTTTTTTTTATTTTAAACAATCAACATTCAAGAATAAACAACAAACAAATTTTGTTCCTATTTCAATTAAAGAATCGGCTTGTCTAAAAAGAGAAGAGAAATCGAGTCAGTGGTGAACAATAAAAATGACTGATCAATCATAAAATATATATATTAATATGAAATATATATATATATATATATATATATATATATATATATATATATATATATATATATATATATATATATTTATAAATATAAATATATATATATATATATATATATATATATATATATATATATATATATATATATATATATATATATATATATATATAAATCTAAAATAAAAATAATCTATAATCAAATAGAATAAAACAAATGAACGTGGTTATTGCTACCTTATCGATGGCTTTTTCTAGCATGATCTTTCCAAAGCCTGCCACATGGGTGCCAAAAGAGTGATCAGAATGCCATATTGGAGCTAAGACGACTACTAGTTATCCACTAAGTCCATTTAAGATAATACTGTCTCTTCCATTTTTATTTTCAGATACTCCAGAGATAGCGTCACAAACAGGTAAATATGATAAACGAACAAATGGAACTTTCTAGATAGTGTTACCTGTCCTATTTACTGCATATTTCTTTTGTTTATCAGAAATCCATTCTTGGCATCTGGGCGATTGCCACGGTTAAGGTCATTCAGGCTTCTGAACACACCATTATTTGTTGCATACTCTGAATTCTATTTTTGTGAAATCTATAATACTAATTGCAAAGCTTATGCATATTGACAAAACTATCCCTATGTATATGGCCTCTCAGAAATATGTTATAACAGGGAAGTCTTTATGCAAACATTCAAGTAATCCGATGCCATGTACGGGGTGTTTTGGGTTGTGTGTTTCATGAAAAGGGTTTTCAACCTACCACTGGCATGATAATCTTCACTAACAGTTTAAATTGAAAGGGAATTTATTTTTTCATCTTTATTTTTCCTCTAAAAATGATAAATTGAACAGTGGCGAAAAAGATAACAAATGAATCTTTAAAAGGAAATTTAAATTAGTAAAAACTCCTTCGTTTTTATCTAAATCTTCAGATTATCAAGTTTCTTGTATTTACCAAAATAGTTCTTTAGTTATTCTGATTAGAAAAACGTCAAAAATGGCACATCCCATACACATTTGTCATGCAGAAGCTTGTAAATAACTAAAAGGTATTTTTTGGAGCTAAACAAAGGTGCCCAATAAAAAAGAGAAATAGCACCACATACATTTATATTTGTGTGTGTATGTATTCATACATGCATGAATGCATACATCCATACATACATCAATTCATACATAAATATAAACAAACATCTATGTCATGTTATTTTAGTACCCATGGATACGAGTATAAATGGTTTTACTCATACTTTACTTCTGCGGAAAGGACTTGATCGAGGTTGAAGTAAACGCTGCAGTTACTTCGCACTAAATCATGCAGATAAGGTCGCACTACAATGCATGGGAATTAAGGTAAGCATTTATTTGGGTCCATGTATGTTGTAGGAATTTAAATTATTTGAAATCAATTTATCTGCCACCTTTTTCAGAGGATTTGGTAATTGTGAAGGAAATTGCCAGTCCAGGGGTTTTGGATTTTAAATATTCGTCTGAAGTTGCCAGTGACTTGGATTTAGTCTTTGAGTTTCCTTCAACACAGACTACTTCTTATTCACAATTTGACTTTGAACGCTAGAAAATTTGACAATAAATATCTATAATTCTGTTGGAAATTGAACTAAATACGCCAAACATTTATGATTGTTTAGATATCGCCATCTTAGTTACTATGGGAAAAATATCAATAATGTAACCTGAGCTCCATTTGACCTTTATCTATCTAAATTACTTGACTTGCATACATAACAATTCGCTGCATAAATAGCAACATTTACGAGTGTAGAAATGTTGTGGGATCATCTTAGCTCCTCTCTATAATTCTGTTGGTAGATTTTTCCTTAGATATGTTGATGATAATATGAGATCGCATTTTTCATTTCAGGTTCCATCTAAGGTGTTGCAGTACATTCTAGCTGATATCAACCGTGAGCCAAAATTGAGGGATTGGAAAAGAGCCTGTTGGCTCCCATGTTGCTTCTTTGGCCCTGCGATGTATTTGGCGTGCTTCATAATCCTCGTACTTATTTTCCGAAATATTTCCTATTGGTTTGGTTTCGCTGTGTTCGCCACTTTGATTCCTGTATTGTCATGGATAATACTACCTATACACATGTGTCTGAAATGCAAGAAGGTAATTACATGTGTTATACTATAATAGATGATACATGGCATAAATCCAATGAATATCATTTATTTATTCTAAAGCGTCTAAGGGTTGTAAATTTTAAACATTCGGATGTATCTGGTGTAATACAAATTTTATGTTCTTTGCATCAATCTTTATAGAAAGTACATTGTCTTAAACACTTATGTCGTGAAAGGCTAGAAGTATGGATTAACATGACTTAAATGGCAGCTCGAGTGGGATGAAGCAGCCAACAACAAATTGCATGCAATATAGCAAGTATTTTAGCAATAATACGAATTGGTCACACTCACTTGACTTCCTTTTGAAAAAGGAATATCCTCCCCAATGTACAGCCTGTGACTATCGTTTGACTGTAAAACATATTTTACTTGATGGTGTTACTGTTATCAAATCCAGAAATAGACATTTGTATGTTAATAGCTTTAAAGGGCTTTTTGTTATAATTGTTATTAAGATTGTTTAAACTGTTTTTTGCAATTGAAATTTCAAAGCATTCTATTGTTTTTCTGGTTTATTTTTAGGATACAAGCAATATGCATAAGAAGATAGACGAAATTAACAGAAACGCTTACAAATATCAATGTCTCTTTCATTTTGAGGACCAAGCAGTATCCTTTTACAATGTCATACCCATGTCATATTACAAAATTAAGATAAGTCCCTTGAATTCGAAACCCAGGATCCACCTTACTTGTAACACAATCAAGGATAGGATACTGGTTGTGATACCTGGCCCCCAGCTGGGTGGTCGTGTCTTGGCATTATCCTCATTAATGGGTTGGTCTGGCCGCTATATAAATGTTTCAAGTGATTAAGCGCTGTCTATAGCGCTTTAGCCACTGAGAAACCAACTGTAAGGAGAAATCAATTTCTTCCAGTTCCCTAGTTTCTATCTATATCTACGACCTGACCTAAGCTGTTACAAGTGATATAACCAAGATGGCGAGAAAGAGAACCAAGAGGGAAAGATTGAGAGACAAGATGCCGGAAAGAGAGGCAAGATTTTGAAAACGAAATCAATATTCTGATAATGATATGTGAAGTAGATGCTCACGTGTGTGCGTGAACTTTGCCTTGAACTTAGACACTGTGTCTGATGGAAATTGTGATTTTGAAACTAACAAAAACATTCCTGTCCAATAGTTAGATTTTGGATCAATAACGAATAAAATGAATTTAAAAAGATTATGATCATTTGTGAATGTGGTCCGCCATCTTTTTGATTAGGCGATGGTATAGCCTCGAACTACATAACATTACTACCCACACTCGGCATAAATAAAATGTCATTCAAATGGTTTTCATTGCGACCTACTTATCTTGAATATTATAATTTCTTAGTAATATTAGCTAAATCATTGATATCTGAACCAAATGTATTTGGTTACCTTAACTGTGTTTAAGCTCATCATTTACAAGTATGACACTGATGAATGCAAGGTAGGTCAATTATTATTATTAGCTCTATGTATCGACAATGTGTGATTCAAATATGTTTAGGGCTCTGTATGTTGCATGTATTATTACTGATATCTTACATAATGTGTGATTCTATCACTTTCATCTAAAAGGTCCTGCATACTAGTAATATAGAATAGAGAACTTATAATAGTAATCTCAATCTGATCGCGTGTATCACGGTTCAACTGCTCATTGATTTTCATATCTACCATAAGTTGCCATTAGAACTACTGCATAACAATATAATATATTTACATTATTTGAAAAATTAAAATCCTGTCGCGTACGTGTGCAATTTGAAATGTAAAAGAAGTTGCTATTTGAATTGTGTTGAGGTATTTGAGAAAGTTTCCGCCATTTACATTTAATGTTGAGTATGTGATGTTAGTTAATATTCCAAATTTAAATTCACGTATGCAAATAAGTTGTGGCTATAAATACTATATTCTACATTAGTGTGGTGTTACGGAGGTGTGCCACAAGGAGACCATATTATAATATTGACAAATTTCATATTACACCTTTCTTGGAAAGAATAATATGTATGAATATGATCCAAAGTTTAAATTTCCAATTAAGAAAAAAGAGCATTGTCCATATAGAAATAAGTTTTATCTGTCAGCATTGATAATGATATAACATTTTTAAAACTTATCTAATGGCCTTTATATTTTTCCACTCGCTTATTCTTTGGTATTCTGCGTAATGATATTCTTATGAGAGCATTTTCTTTTTTAGGACTTTTTGCAGCAATCCATACAAACACGCGAGCCTGGCCAGACACTGAGAGAGAGTGAAAAGGTTTGGGATATTCCTGATATCATAGATAGTTTGTTTAAGGTTAAGAGCATTACAAACTAGATTATGAATATGACGAGAACTTAAACTATTCAAGCATTTTAACAGTATAGAATGGAAATCTAGAACCAGCCCCTATATATTGCTCTTACATTACCGACATTCAATTGTTACATTGAATGACCAGGCCGCATAGGCATAGTACTTGACAGCACGCCCGGTTATCGCCCAGCTTCCTGGGCTTAGATGCATTGATGACCTCACAACTGAACGTAACATAGATTTCCAAGCTACATGAGCCATTGATTTGCTTGCAGTATTGTTTGACGTTATTCATGGGTGTTTTTACAACCAGGCACTGACAGAGGTCCGGTCGACTGGTGCAATTATTAAATGTCTGTACTGTATCATTTCAGAAAACACATGCCCTCATCAAGACACACATCAATGAATATGCAAATCATTTGGCAACCAGAAAAATGCAAATGACAGGAGAATCGCGACACCAAGTCATTGGAACAACAAAATGTCTTTGTCAGTTCGTAAACAAGAGAGAAGAGGAACTGCCTAGGCTCAGCTGGTCAGCACGTGTATCAGCCCTTCTTAGAGGAAGGAATAGATATGAACGTTTGAACCACAATGTTTATAATCTTGAAATTGGAGTAATAGAAGTATAGAGTGCGGATGTTGACCGCCCCTTATTTTAAGCAACTGGCTTATCTAATTAATATAAGAAACATTGTATAAATATGGCAAAGCATGTTCTACTACTTAGCCCATTTTTGTCTTCATGTCTCACATTGATAGGCCTACCCTGAAAGCCGAGTGGTCTTAGGCATTGCCACTGACTTCTAGCTGTCTCTCACCACCCTGACCTGAGTCTGACCTGAGACATATCAAACAGCTGTTGGTGATTAAAAGGGTCAAATAGTGTTTTCTTCGGTTACTCCGGGTTATCTCTCATAACTTAAAATTGCCCAAACACAATTAAGCCTGATAATAGTGGCAGAAAATAGTGCTGATGAATAAAATTCTAATTGCATCCCAATGACAAATGAATCTGTACTGATACTCATTCAATCGCACATTCTTGTTTCTGATGTTAATATTGAATTTGCTTTTTTCTATAACATGCAAAGAGGACACTCATTCAGTTGATATATATATATACAGGTGAACTTGGATATGACGGACTACTGTGCGACGGACTTTTGCCTATGACGGACGATATGCTTGGTCCCAGTCCCATGCATATCCACTATGTCTCATATGTATATGACGGTTTTTGCATATGACGGACCAAATTTCCTGGTACCATTGAGTCTGTCATATCCAAGTTCGACTTTAGTATGTAATACATAATACATGTTAGTAGCTTAATCCAAGTATGTTGTACTCTAGCGGTCATTATTCTTCAGGCTAGCGGTAATTATTCAACTATTTCATGGCTGTTGCCGTGAATTATTCAACTATTTCATAAGTTGTTAAGGACAACAGCCTGTCACTAAGGAGTGAGGAAATCATGACGATTAATCCATGGCCCATGACCAACCAGAATCCAGAATCTTCACGTGAGGTATAATAAATTGTAATTTATTATGTATTATGAGTTTAATCCATTTATATTCTGTATTGGAGATTTCTTCTGAGAGATTTTCTGTTCCTATTAACGCACAATGTGTCCAAGTCCAACGCATATCTGTGGCTTTGCCGAATTCACTCCCTCTTTTATGTGAAGTGGTTAAAGAAAGTCTGAGTGGAATGTTTGGAAAATATCAGGTTCCAAAATGTACAGAGAAAATACTGCGGTTACAAGTTTCGAAAAGACTGTATGTAGGCGGATATCAGAGATCGTTGACTCAGGCTGCCCAATTTAAAACTATTTGACCAATCCCTGAATATAGGAAGGTGAAAAAGATTTATGAGAAATGAGGCAAAATGGAAAGATGTGTCTCATAACTTTGAATTTAAATTTCTGATATTTTTGAATATGATATCAACTATGTTGAGAGTATATGTTAGCCAAACCAACTTTGTAAACGTGTTTCTGAGCGAAATTAAAATGTTATTGATAAAAATGAGCTTTTTAATTAAGGAAATATTTCATTCGCCCCCTTACGGTACAATGACGAACGAAGAAAAATATAAAGACAGATTGGCATGAGAGCGGAATTCATAATATATCAGATGTGCTAGTTAATACAAGAATGGTCCTCTCTCAGAATGACCTTGAGAATAAATACTCAGTAAAGAGAATATTTCATGAATATGCCAATTTCAGTATGTCTATAATTGAATATTTAGATACAATGATACAATGCTATAATCGTATAATCCTTTCAAGCCATGTAATTCTTATCTTATTGTTGGGGTGTCTATTATATATATATATATATATATATATATATATATATATATATATATATATATATATATATATATATATATATATATATATATATATATATATATATATATATAAAATTATATACATACATATATAGAGAGAGAGACTGATAGTAGGTTGAAAAGGGCACGTTGGGACATTGGGAACAGATTCCTTTTCCAGAGAGGATCTCCTTATTTGATTATATTTTTTTTGAGATGCATTCAGTTCTCTTCACATAAGATTCTATACAGCAAATATACTTCCTGGGTGCAAAAGAAAAAACTTATTTATTTTATTTGTGTAATATTACGGTTGACTCTGATGAACAAATGATATAAGATAAAAGGAATGTCAACTCAATATAGAAAGGATTAAAACAAATGTCAAATGATGTTCATCTTCAAAGGATAAGGAGAAGATCCATGTTGAAAAACTACTATGATGATAAGCAATAACAAGAGGTTCGTATATACAGTATTTCTTTTTATTATAAAAGATTGTAAATTATTACAGCATAATGATGGTACTATATTGGTGCCCTGGTAAATATTTGCCACAAACGTGATAACGTTATAACAATGTAATGCAAAGCCATGATGCTATGCAAGCATGAAAATAGAAAAAAAATTCAAACCTATGAAAATACAAAATATACATAATTTTCCTGGCTAGCTGCAGTCATTTTTTTTCTTAGCACAACCATCCAGATAACACAGGGAAAACCTGACATACATATCAGTTATCGAATTGCAATATTCCTTACACTTTTCAAGTCAATATTCATTTTCTAGGCTGAAGGAAGGAGGGGAGGAAGGAATTGGGTTTTCAACAGCTTAGGTCATATCGCAACGAGATAGAAACCCGGAACCGGGAAGAAATTCCCTACTCTTTACGAATAGTTCCAAGGGATCTTTCTGTTGCAGAAGAACCATAGACAGCCTTACACAACGCCGCAAATTTATATAGCGACCAGGTTAACCTGCTTGGGGATCCAGCTGTTGTGCAAATGACACCAATGTCTCGATAGTAGTCAAACACTGGCGAATCTTGTCATGTAGCATTCTTGCAATTCCCACTGACTATGGATACATGGGTAGGTGTCAGGCTGTATATATTTAACTCACAGTTTAACATTGCCCGCATATAGGTTTTACAAAGAGGTTTGTCAAGTTTAGATTACAAACTCAGACATTTTGTCACAAAACAGCGGGAAAAGCGGTTGCCAAACTCGAGACAGACAGACTATAGCAATAACATAATTTGTATCTATAATTCAATACATTAATCTGCTTTGTAGTTTACCAACTTTTAACTTTTTTACTGATTTGACGAAATGAAAATGTTGAAATATATCTCTATCAAAAGCATGGATAATTTAGAATAATTCTATATGAGAAAGATTCTTTATTTTTCGATAATGTGGAAATTTGTACACAACACGTCCTATATTTTCTTTAATAGAATACTTATTGACACTAGTTCCGAAATTTTGTCATTCGTCGACGTTGATTGGGCCACATTTTCATAAAGTTATTTACTTAGCCTATACCACGGTTTGAAAAGTCCACTTGGACATAAGTAGTCACATTATATTTTCATATCTGCATTAAGTAGTAGATCCTCGTTTATTTGTCACTAGAAAAGTATCCGTGGATTGTAACCATGGAATTTCTTTTCATGTATATATATATATATATATATATATATATATATATATATATATATATATATATATATATATATATATATATATATATATACATATATATATATATATATATATATTTATATATATATATCCTTTTTTTCTCTTGTTGAACATAGCATTGTGTGGCATTAAAATTGAAACTTGTAGGCGCTGCACCAAGTTTCGGGCGTTTAAACCTCCTGAACTCCAGTCTTGTTTGTAGTTCCTCAAAATGTTCATAACACACTCTTTGGGCTCCACTAAATCGTGTGCTTAGTCATCTAAGACTAAATGAGTGGTTCCTCACTGTCCATCCTATCTTAATGTTGAATAGCCATCTTGCTGCTGAATTCTTTCTGGTTTAATCCTATGGTTAGGAAGGGAGAACAGGGAAATTCCCATTCCCTCGTCCGATTTGTTATAGCATCCATCAGCAGCACAAATCGCCATTTTCACAACATAGTTCTCTCAGTCTCATATGCACACTATGCAGGTCGTGGCAGCTCCGCAGACAGGAAGTAGCGCGGTTGTGACATAATGAACTGGCTCTCAGATGGATTTTAGCAGGGCATTCTGGGATATAATGGCTCCCATGATCTTCAACTGGATTGGCTAGTTTGGGGTGGTAATGAAGTGCAATTTCACAGGTAGGAAAGCCAAACAGTATTCAGGTGAACAGGGACAGTAAAGTACACATATCAAAGTATGTTTTCAGCATATAATAGCCTGGAGGTGTAATTTTCCTTTGAAAGAAACAGTTCATATTTATCATGTGATAAAGCATTATCCAAAATATAAAAAGATTGTCATCGTGATAAATCTCCAGACTGCATGTAGGAGGCGCTACTAAATCCCAGAATTCCCTGAGATTTGCACCTGCGTGACGGGACGTACCAAAATGGTACATACATATGCGTGCGAAGGTCCACATTGTCGGTCCATCAAAACTTTTCTAGTACATATACAGATCGGATATATATATTTAATATACATTGTTTCTACATTGTAGTTACTTTTACATTGCCCTTACTTATAGATAAACACACGTTACATGAATGCTCGCTAAAGACATGCGGCACTTGGTGCACCTCGCTGGCACTCGGTCACTAGTATATTTCTTGACGTGAAGTCAATACTTGTGAGAGGGATCCGCCGTGGCCTAGTGGTTACGATGCCTGGCTCCCAAGCGTGAGTTTGCAGGTTCGAGTCTCTGCTGGATCCCCAAGCGGGTTGGCCTGGTTGCTTTATAAATGTTCGGCATTGTGGAGGGCTGTCTATAGTCCCTCTGCAACTGAAAGACCCCTTGGAACTATTCGTGAAGAGTAGGGAATTTCTCCCCGGTTCCGGGTTTCTATCTCGTCGCAATATGACCTAAGCTGTTGAAAGCGACGTAAAACCCAATTCCTTCCTTCTTTCCTGGTGCCACTCGTTAGCACTCAGTCACTAGTATATTGCTTGACGTGAAGTCAATACTCATGAGGAAAGAGTGTATAACACTAGATGTCTATAATGGTAATTCGCAAAGAAAGCTGGGTTTGGTGGAGCTGCAAGGATCCACAAACATTTTATATATTCCAATGTTACCTCCAAGGAATGTACATTTGAATGTTGATCCGCCGGTGTTTGGTTCATTTTGTGCCCATATTTTGTGTTTTTTGGGTTGGTCCACAGGTACGCCACTCTCCCAAACGTAGTAGTTATCATCTGTATGACCTCTGCCACCAACCCACACTTGCCTAGATCCACCGATATCTGAAAATATAAAACATGTCAGTCTTCATCCAATGTAGGGATCGTCTCCATGAACAAACTGTCCGACGCTGTGTTGTAGACAGTGAATTATATACATGTCCTAACAGAAGTGCACACTATGTGATTATTACCCAATGAAACTGTGGTGTATTAGAACTACCCGAGGTGTTATAAGCCAAAGGAGATGAACCCCAAGGGTTTAGTAGAAGTAGTAGTAGTAGAAGTAGTAGTAGTAGTATAAGTAGTAGTAGTAGTAGCAGTAGTAGTAGTAGTAGTAGTAGTAAAAGTAGTAGTAGTAGTAGTAGTAGTAATAGTAGTAGTAGTAGTAGTAGTAAAAGTAGTAGTAGTAGTAGTAGTAGTAGTAGTAGTAGTAGTAGTAGTAGTAGTAGTATTAGCAGTGTTAACAGTAAAGTAGTAGTAGAAGTAGTAGTAGAAGTAGTAGTAGTAGTAGTAGTAGTAGTAGTAATAGTAGTAGTAGTAGTTGAAGGCGATTAACCCCAAGGGTTTCACATACACTAAGGTAACTGAGAGGTTGATGTAGCTGGAACGATAGCTGAGTGCGTTCTTGCCAATCACAGGCAAAGCAAAGCTTTGCTAGGCTCTCTTTCTTAATACCAAAGGGTACGTAACAATAGTGTGCTTTAGCCAAATTGGAGCACCTTCGGAACGTGACTTACAAGTAACAAAAATTAATATTCCATACAATCGTTCCACGCATACATATTGACGTATATGTGTATACCTCTATTCATCTGAACATCTCTCTATCACTCCTTTCATCCAACCGATCATCCATATGTAAGTCTCTATGTATATGTCTGTTTGTCTGTATTCACATGTATATGTGAGTTTAAAATAACGTACTTGCTAGAAGATGCTCCTTTAGCTTATTTCGTTCGGTCCAAGATTCTAAGCTGGCCAGCTTTGAACTGTAAAGCGTGGCACACACATCTTTGGCTCCCTGCCAATTCGTCGTAAGTATTTGATAACTGTAGCAAGATGTGGTTCCACCATGATCGACAAACCCTGGTGGGCATTCTGAAAAGATTGCAAGTAATACAGGTATTGCTCAGTTTATGACTATGAATTCATAAAGCATACAGTTTTTCTACATTTCCATTTAGTTATCTATATCATCTACTCTTCTCGGAATAAAAATCCCGAAATATATTACATGGTTTTGCAAAACATGGTGCTTGTAAGGTTACTGATTATTATAAGTATATGACTCAGAAAGCAATTCATTTTTCGTCACTGGTTTTTATTTATTAAATCATGAAAGGTTAATATACATATATATACATATATATTTATATATATATATATATATATATATATATATATATATATATATATATATATATATATATATATATATATATATATATTATATATGTTTATATAAATATATATATATATATATATATATATATATATATATATATATATATATATATATATATATATATATATATATATATATATATATATATATATATATATATATTTACACTCACACGCATGTATATAAATATATATATATATATATATATATATATATATATATATATATATATATATATATATATATATATATATATATATATATATATATATATATATATATATATATGTATATATATATATATGTATATATACATATATATATATATATATACATATATATGTATGTATGTATGTATGTAGGTATGTGTATATGTATGTGTGTGTGTATGTATGTTTGTATGTATGTATACATGTATTTGTAGGTTTATACAATACACAATTTCCCTACCTGGAGTGATAGCATACTGTGGTGCATTAAATATAAAAAGGAAAAAACATCATTTCACAATGCAAAACAGCGTAAAGTTTCAAACCTTCCTTTGGCAAGGGGAACCACCGAAATATAGAAAGGATATTATAGAAGCCCCTCATTTTAAAGGAGGCCTCCAACCAACAAATCATGAAGATTTTAATAGTTCTATGAAATTAACCTGGATCTCCAGAATAAATCAATCAAATTGTAAATGGACCACCTTCCCAAACAGGTTTGGTATAACACAACTTCCCTTAATTGGGGAAAACAAAGAAAGCAAAGGAAAAAGCTCTCATTAGTAATCAGTAATCCCTTTTTGAAAAATACAGCCGAAGCCATGGTTAAGCTCTTCCAAAATAGAAAACCTAATTGTTTGAAAGAGGTACTGGCAACCCCTATGTGGCACAATCCTGTCTTACAAATTCAGTACAGAAATGAATGGAAAAATAAAGGCATCAATCTGATAGGTGACATAATAGATAGGAATTTGAAATCATGACCAAGAGATTCCTTTAAACAGATAAAAGAGGTTGAGATTAATTTTATTGAATACGAAAGCTTATATATATATATATATATATATATAAATATGAATATATATATGTATATATATATTTATATATATATATATATATATATATATATATATATATATATATATATATATATATATATATATATATATATATATATATATATATATATATATATATATATATATATATATATTTATAATGTTAAATGGAGATGGGGGACTTACGGGCCACACCTCACAAATACTCCAAGCTGATTGGTCACCGCTTGCTAGGTCCGATGAATTTTTTGCAAGTAGGTATGCTCCAGCAGAGGTACCACCACATCCACATGTAAATTGACAAAGGTTCATTCCTTCTTGCATGGTTGTAATCAGTCGGCTTCCTAAAGCTTGGCATGATTTTAGAAATCCTTTCTTAGTTCCACATACTCCGTCTTTTGGAACTAATGCCCTAAAACGTTGAGTGTCCGTACAGGGTAGATTCTTGCCAACAACCGCAAATGAAAAGTTAGAGGCAGATATGGCAGGTACATGAAGGGGGGGCCATGTGTATTGAGCAACTTGTAATGTTGGTGAGCTGTTACACCCCTGCTGAGGGAGCAATGGTACACACGTATCTACATCATTATCCTGGGTTAAAGAGATATCAGTCCCATAAAGCGGCTTTATCATTCCTTTTCCTGAAGAGAAATTAAAGGCAAACAATGTTGTGAATGACATAATGAAAAGTGTGTCATACCCTAATTTATAAAATATCGTTTTTCTTATTACGGCACGGGACACTAGATATTAAACAGATGGATGACCCTGTTTGGCTGGAAAAATATTCCAAACGCGTTTGATGTTCACGTATACGATACGTATCTGTAAGGCCTCAAAATCAACCCATTCATATCTAAACATTGAGACAAAAATGGAATAAATAGCAGCACAATATACCCATAGAAACCTAATCAGGCTTTCGGCTTCCAATCATATATATATATATATATATATATATATATATATATATATATATATATATATATATATATATATATATATATATATATATATATATATATATATATATATATATATATATATATATACACACACACACATATATATATATATATATATATATATATATATATATATATATATATATATATATATATATATATATATATATATATATATATATATATATATATATATATATATATATATTTATATATATATATATATATATATATATATATATATATATTTATATATATATATATATATATATATATATATATATATATATATATATATATATATATATATATATATATGGGGACAAAGTAGCTCAGTTGGTTAGGAGTCGGACTAGTAATCAGAGGGTCGCTGGTTCGAATCCCGGCCACTCCGGGCACTTTGGTCGTTCTTGGGCAAAACAGTTTATTCCATATTGCTTCAGTCTACCCAGCTGCAAAATGGGTACCTAGCATAAATAAGGCAGTGCTTAGAGTGTGTGCGCTATATGCTGCCAGTTGCTCTGGAATATCCCCCGGGGGATTGAAATGGTTTCTGTATGTACAGTGCCTGCTAGGGGAGGAAGGTCGTGTGAGCACTTCGGTGGATACAAGACTATAAACCGAATACCTTTATATATATATATATATATATATCACATTACAATTGTGAAAAATGGGAACACCTTGGACCGTGTTTTATGTGGTTTCATTCTATCGTTCCGTGTATATTACCTTTTGAATAATGCTGGAAGCAATGTTCAGCATTAACGCTGACAGGTGATGATGGTGACGTTGTATCAATGAGGTAACATACACGTGCCGTCGAGTCGTAGGCATATTCATTAGCAATGCTCTGTAGTCGGAATATATCCCTGCATTGGAACCTGTGAGGAACATTGTTGTGAGTTTCCATCGTCGAGGGTAAGAAGGTGACGTTAGCGCAGGCAAGCCAGCGTAGATTATCTAGCAGAAAATCAAAGGTGAACACATGTGATTAAACTTCGTATTAAACAACATACATAGTTCGCATATGTATTATAATCCGATGATTAAAGAGTCTTTCATAATAACATGTAACACAATCAATTACAGTTATGCAAAGAAAAATGGGGTTCCTTGGGAAAAGAACTATGTCGAATACAGTAGATTGCTATTTTACAATATTTAGGTGTGCCGAAATATATATCTTTTTAAATATGCATATATAGGTGTGTTTCCGCATAAAATAAGTAGTATCGAATCATTAACCCCCACTCCATGGAATGTGCTGTCCATTAGTACAATTGTTTTAGTATATGGGATGAAGCAATAACAACATCGGGTTTGCTGAGAATCAAAACACTTCATATGGCGAATAACTTCTATTGATTTATTGGCAAGGTGGGTCTACATTGAATCGCTCTAAAATGCAATGTTCACGACCACAAAATGGTTATTACATGTATGGCTGTCAAGAAAACAAACTCAATAATATTGGATGTGTTTGTGGTTTAAACGTATATATCGTTATCCTTAGGCAGAGGGTTCTATGAACTCAAAAGTGTTTGTATCATACGATGTGCCAGATGAAAAGTGAAATTCTGAAAGCATTCCTAGTGTTTGAATCTGTTTGTTTAATGGGGTTTTTATATTTCTAATTGAATTATTTTTATCCATGTTCATTTATATAACTTGTATTAATAATATGTATATACACATAGTCTTTTTGTTCAATTATGTTATTATCTATACAAAAGATATTTGCCTCCTTGTACTCCACAACTTAACATAACATCATAGGATCTCTTAACATATATTGATTCCCATGCCTATTGTCCAATTTATATAGAATGATTGCATCTAATATTTTGGAAGTTCAAACGGTGTTGATTAATGCGAACTTTGTGTATCGCTATGCCTGGTTATATTTAGGCGATAACACAAATTTGTGACTAATAAGTTTATATTCATTTGTTTGTATTATTTTAGATAATGATTTTGTAACGAAGGATTTACAGCAAATAAACTACCACCACTACAACTTACCTACCTTCAATATTGACTTAATTTTATACTTACGGGATATGTATTTCTTCCCAAACTTCTGAGTGAAAATGCTCTTCCTCTTTACTTAGTGTTTTGTTAAGTATTTTCCCACTTATTTTCATACATCTCTACCCTAACGTTCAGGATTGCGAACATTTCTCCTGATTCTCTTTCCAATTCTAGTAATCTTTCAAAATATGTCATTGAGTAAATGTTGGTTTTTATCTTTATTTTGATAAAAAAAATCCAAGCATCAATGTCTGATTAAATCATTTATCTTTTGGTGTATTCCCAAAAACATAAACTTTATGTTCTAGTCGAAAGTTATGATAGCCCAGTTGTTGCAACCTAATTGTAAGATCTCTCCAAAATATTTAAACTCTATAGTAGGGGAGGAACGGGGGGCTTACGAGCACCCTCATGATACATTTTTTATAATCACATTTTTGGAATCCTGAGGTGCTGAATTTTACTAATTTTTTTGTTCCCCGCGCCAACTCGTGTCCCATGGGCTTGCTTTTTGGCCATCTTGGCAGCCATATTGAATTTCCCTTAGACAGCAAAAATAGAGGAAAAATAGGGGTAGGGGTAACCATTTTGATCATAACTTTAGTTATATTGGTATATTCTCAACAAATGAGGTATCAAAATTTGAAATATTCCATTCCGAAAATTTTAAAACCGCTCACGATCTGATTGGTCAATTATGAAAGGTCATTTGGGGTCAAATTAGGTCAAAAAGGTCACAAAGGCGAAAATCTGCTTTTCATTTTATTTTCATAAACTAATATCTTTTTTTGTAAAAAATCAGGTTGATGATTTTTTCAACATCATAACATTTTTAGGCAAGATAATAAACACACACCCATAATTAGTAGTCCAAAGAACAGAAAATTACTATTGAAGGGTATGCAAGTGGTTGAAAGATGACTATGCACATTCAAAATCTTGTCAGTTCAGGGCTCAATATAGGAGGGTAGGGGTAACATTAGTCTCCATAACTTTAGTTATATTCAGACAATTGCAACAAATGAGGTATCAAAATGTGTAACTTTTTATTCTTCAAATTTGGAAGTGGGACCCTTTCTGATTGGTCATTTAGAAAGGTCACTTGAAGGTCATTTGAAGGTCAAATAAGGTCAAAAACGTCACAAAGATGAAAATCTGCTTTTTATTCATAATATTTCCATAGGCTAATATTTTTCTTAAATCAAGTTGATAATTCGTTCAACATCATACCATTATCGGACAAGATCATTAACCCACTCACAATTAGTATTCCAAAGAAAGTGAAATCGCTATTGAAGGGCGTGAGAGTGGTTGAAAGATGACTATGCACATTCAATATCTTGTCAGTCCTGGGCTCAATATACGAGGGTAGGGATAACATTTTTCAACATAACATTGGTTATATACAGACAATTGCAACAAATGAGGTATCAAAATGCGTAACCTTTTATTCTTTAAATTTGGAAGTGGGACTATTCCTGATTGGTCATTGAAAAAGGTCATCTAAAGGTCATTTGAAGGTCAAATCGGGTCAAAAACGTCACAGAGATGAAAATCTGCTTTTTGTTCATAGACTAAATTTTTTCTTAAATCAAGTTGATAATTTGTTTAACATCATAGCATTTTGGGGCAAGATCATAAACCCACTCAGAATTAGTGTTTTAAAGAAAGGGACATCACTTTTGAATGGCGTGAGAGTGATTGAAAGATGACTATGCACATTCAATATCTTGTCAGGTCTGGGCTCAATGTTGGAGGGTAGGGATAACATTTTTCCCCATAACGTCAATTATATTTAGACAATTGCAACAAATGAGGTATCAAACTGTGTAACATTTTATTCTCCAACTTTGGAAGTTGGAGCCTTTCTGATTGGTCATTGACAAAGGACATTTGAAGGTCATTTGAAGGTCAAAAATGGCTCAATATAGGAGGCTAGGGATAACATTTTTCACCATAACTTCAGTTATATTCAGACAATTTCAACAAATGAGGTATCGAAATGTGTAACGTTTTATTCTTCAAATTTGGAAGTGGGACCTCTTCCGATTGGTGTTCGAAAAAGGTCATCTAAAGGTTATTTGAAGGTCAAATAAGGTCATAAACGTCATAAAGGTGAAAATATGCTTTTTATCCGTAGATTATTATGTTTTTCTTAAATCAAGTTGATTTTTTGTTCAACATCGTAGCATGTTTGGGCAAGATCATTAACCCAATCACAATTAGTATTTCTAAAGGAAGGGATATCACTATTGAAGGGTGTGAGAGATGTTGAAAGATGACTATGCACATTAATTATCTTGTCAGTTCTGGGCTCAATATAGGAGGTTTGGGATAACATTTTCACCATAACTTTGGTTATATACAGACAATTGCAACAAATGAGGTATTAAAATGTGTAACATTTTATTCCTCAAATTTGGAAGTACAACCCTTTCTCATTGGTCATTGACAAAGGTCATTTGAAGGTCAAAAAGAGTCATTAACATCACCAAGGTGGAAATCTGCATTTTATTCATATTTCAATAGACTAATATCTTTCATAAATCAAGTTGATGATTTCTTAAACATTTATAAGATACCAATGTATCATATGAATATGGTTTGTAATTTATTGAAAGTAACCTCCATCAATTCAGCCTCGGACCGGCAAATGGCCATTTTCCAGCTATGTTGCTGATACATCCACGAGACAGAAAGTGAGGGAAACCCCAGCCTGCCAAATAATGACAGGAAAAACGCGATACATTGGTAACACACTCATAAGATACCAATGTATAATATATGTATGGATTTTTAAAGATATTAAATGTAACTCAAGGGAAACCCAAGCCTGCCACTTGACAAAGAGCAAGGGAATACCCCCTTAACACATCATAGATATTCAAATACATGACACCGTGCACTAACACCCGCCAACTAGGCCAGCACCGATATTGTAGGCAAAAACACACCCGAACAAACACCAAATGAAATATTTACCTAACATACTGTAGATCTGGTAAATTTGGCTTGTCCGAATTTACTGATTAAGCCATTTTCTGAATTTGCCGAATCTTGATTTACCTATTGTGGTCATATGTGACCGGTAAATTAAAAACAGAAATAAGCTGTTCTCCCATTGACACTAAAACGGCACCCCCAGGAGGACAGAGTGGCACTTCCACGTGGATTTGTTAGGGCGTTAGTAACATGATTAAGTGGTATAAGGGGCTGGCGGGTCGATTGCAATTAGTACATATCAGCCAGGAGAGTCACAGGTTGCACAGGTTGGTGTCTGCCCTCATCTCCGCTTTTGACTAGTGAAGTCAACAAACAGTCACTATATATTCAGTATCAATTACAATTTACCCTTGTACCCTAAATCAGAATAAAACAAATACTGGGTATGTCCTAGAGTACCTTCATTAATTTTAAAGAACAAGGCAGATATATAATTTGGCCATTAATGTTAGAAAGTTGAAAGATGCGTCATTAAATGAGGACCATTAGTCAAAAAGTGTCATACATGCGAATCATGTGGTCATATTTACTATCAACGATAACTGCTTCCTTGTAGTGGCGTCTGATTTTTGCCAGTGTGCTGAACTTTGTGATATTCAAATGACCTTTAAGTGACCTTTGTCACTGACCAATCAGAAAGAGTCCAACCTCAAAATTTAAAGATTGTAAAGAAACACATTTTGATACCTAATTGGTTGCAAATGTCTGAATATAACTGAAGTTGATGAAAAATGTTATTCTGATTGTCTTTTTTTCGAGCCCAGGATTGACAAGATAATTAAATGTGCATAGTCCTCTTTCAACCACTCTCACACCTTTCAATAGTGATTTCCCTTCTTTTAGAATACTAACTGTGAGTGGGTTAATGATCTTGCCCAAAAATGCTATGATGTTAAACAAATTATCAACTTCATTTAAGAAAAATATTAGCCTAAGGGAATACTATGAACAAAAAGCAGATTTTCATCTCTGTGGCGTTTTTGACCTCATTTGACCTTCAAATGACCTTTAGATGACCTTTTTTCAATGACCAATCAGGAAGGGTCCCACTTCCAAATTTGAAGAATAGAAAGTTACACATTTTGCTACCTCATTTGCTGCAATTGTCTGTATATAACCGAAGTTATGGTGAAAAGTGTTATCCCTACCCTACTATATTGAGCCCTGGCCTGACAAGATATTGAATGTGCAAAGTCATCTCTCAACCACTCTCACGCCCTTCAATAGTGATTTCCCTTTCTTTAGAATACTAATTGTGAGCGGGTTAATGATCTTGCCCCAAAATGCTATGATGTTAAACAAATTATTAACTTGATTTATGAAAAATATAAGTCTATGGAAATGCCATGAACAAAAAGCAGATTTTCATCCCTGTGATGTTTTTGACCTCATTTGACCTTCAAATGACCTTCAGATGACCTTTTTCAATGACCAATCAGGTAGGGTCCCACTTCCGAATTTGAAGAATAAAAAGTTACACATTTTGATGCCTCATTTGTTGCAATTGTCTGTATATAACCGAAGTTATGGTGAAAAGTGTTATCCCTACCCTACTATATTGAGCCCAGACCTGACAAGATATTGAATGTGCATAGTCATCTTTCAACCACTCTCACGCCCTTCAATAGTGATTTCTTTTTCTATGGAATATTAATTGTGAGTGGGTTAATAATCTTGCCCGATAATGCAATGATGTTGAATGAATTTTCAACTTGATTTAAGAAAAATATTAGCCTATGGAAATATTATGAATAAAAAGCAGATTTTCATCTTTATGAAGTTTTTGATCTCATTTGACCTTCAAATGACCTTCAAGTGACCTTTCTAAGTGACCAATCAGAAAAGGTCCCACTTCCAAATTTGAAGAATAAAAAGTTACACATTTTGATACCTCATTTGTTGCAATTGTCTGTATATAACCAAAGTTATGGTGAAAAGTGTTATCCCTACCCTCCTATATTGAGCCCTGAACTGGCAAGATATTGAATGAGCATAGTCATCTTTCAACCACTCTCACGCCCTTCAATAGTGATTTCATTTTCTTTGGAATACTAATTGTGAGCGGGTTAATGATCTTGTCCGATAAGGCTATGATGTTGAATGAATTTTCAACTTGATTTAAGAAAAATATTAGCCTATGGAAATATTATGAATAAAAAGCAGATTTTCATCTTTGTGACGTTTTTGACCTCATTTGACCTTCAAATGACCTTCAAGTGACCTTTCTAAATGACCAATCAGAAAGGGTCCCACTTCCAAATTTGAAGAATAAAAAGTTACACATTTTGATACCTCATTTGTTGCAATTGTCTGAATATAACTAAAGTTATGAAGACTAATGTTACCCCTACCCTCCTATATTGAGCCCTGAACTGACAAGATTTTGAATGTGCATAATCATCTTTCAACCACTTGCATACCCTTCAATAGTAATTTCCTGTTCTTTGGACTACTAATTATGGGTGTGTGTTTATAATCTTGCCTAAAAATGTTATGATGTTGAAAAAATCATCAACCTGATTTTTTACAAAAAAAAATATTAGTTTATGAAAATAAAATGAAAAGCAGATTTTCGCCTTTGTGACCTTTTTGACCTAATTTGACCCCAAATGACCTTTCATAATTGACCAATCAGAACGTGACCGGTTTAAAAATTTTTGGAATGGAATATTTCAAATTTTGATACCTCATTTGTTGAGAATATACCAATATAACTGAAGTTATGATCAAAATGGTTACCCCTACCCCTATTTTTCCTCTATTTTTGCTGTCTAAGGGAAATTCAATATGGCTGCCAAGATGGCCAAAAAGCAAGCCCATGGGACACGAGTTGGCGCGGGGAACAAAAAAATTAGTAAAATTCAGCACCTCAGGATTCCAAAAATGTGATTTAAAAAAATGTATCATGAGGGTGCTCGTAAGCCCCCCGTTCCTCCCCTACTACTATGACAGAACAGAAATGCATGTGAAATGGTTTCCCTTTCTCTACAATATAGACAACTCTCATCTTCTGTTATATTCATTTTGTATGATGTTGTACAAGTAGCTACTCTATGATGCTACAGTTTGAACTATATGCCATAAAGGTTTGTTTAATGTTAATGGATTGGAATATTTTGAGTCAGACGTTCCAACGATCATGTGCCTGCACCCTACATGTAGTAAACTGGTATGTTACTAATAAAATTGGTTCTGAAAAAGTTTCAATTTTCATCATAATGCTCTAGACTTATACAAACATTTTCAAGGTATAATTACTTGTTGAGTGGTTTCAATGCCATAGATATTTTAGTTGTAGGTTAATCGCATTTTTGATTTCAGGTGTTTTTTCCCTTTTCCAGAGAAGATATATCCGCTGCACAGTTAGGTTTATGACCAGTCTCAGATAATAGAAGCACTTCAAAATCTAAATCGCAAAAACATCAGCAAAGACAATAAAATACAACAACATTATCCATAACACAAGGACAGTTTATATGAGATTGTTCCACCTAAATTATATGGTGCCTATCTTCAAACGGCTTAATTTTATTTTTGTCTGACGTAATCTTTTCTAAACATTTTGGGTATTTAACTTTGGGATAGAGTACTAAGCTAACAAATAACCCCAAGAAAGTCTGTGATGAAGAACAATTGTGACCAAATATCGTCAATCACTCGTGCCTAGATGAAAATTGGTGATAAGTAGCAAATATTGTAACATGAGTTACCCCATTCAGTTTGTGTCATTCAAATCGATATCTGTCATTTACGACCATGTTGTGAAATTCATTATTGTTTTGAGGGCTTTCATGTGAACAAGATGGTGTGAAGTTGAATTTATACTCACAAGCTGTAGAAATCTGTGAGATGGAAGATATTACTCCAAATACCACAAAGACGTGTAGTATGCAAATGTTGACCATTGCTGCTGGGTTATAGGTCATTCCTGGGGTTGCAGAGAACTTGAGTAATCACCTGCATTGCAAAGAAAATTACATAATTAGAACAAAATAGAAAACTGCAGGACTATTACTCTATTTACAAATTTATCTAAGGTATTTTACTACAGAAAATCAATTAAACTTTACATTAGATAATTCACGAACATCAATTTTTTTCCTTAATAGATGGGAGATATGTATGAAAAAACGCACATTTATGATTTGTTATCGTAATGTGAAATTCACAAACGTTAATGGGGTTGATATTTGAATTGAATTACGAAAAGGTATTTGACGCATTATCCTTAAAATTCATTCATAAATACTTAAAATTGATTTTGGGCAAGGCATAATCGGTTTAACTTTTTACAATAGGGAATAGTTCATACTTATCACTGAGTCTTAATGGTAGCAATATGTTCATGTAAGAACAGAATATTTGAATGAGGCCTTATTAGCGTTAGTTTTATACTTCTCAATCTGCAGTATAAGAAATTCTAGCATGGGACAATGGTATAACATAGGAAACTTTAAACTGGTATCCTTTCTTACTATAAAACAAAGCTGGTGATTTTTTTTGATTTTTTTTTAACTTCTGTTTTTTTTTATTTTTCTGCTGGTATTACATATTTCTAATTCATATAACGAGAACATTACGTCATAATCCCACAAAAAAAAATTCAATCAATCATTGCATAAAAATATCAAATCTCTAGTTTACTGTTGACAGTTTGGATATGCTGCTATGGTTGTCGTTGAGGCAGCAGGTTTGCACCCAAATACTCCTACTACCAAATCTCCCTACTTTGCACACGCTAGCTAGAGTACAACAAAACATACGCTATTGTATACCTCTGCCTTTACAATTGTAACTACCGTAAAATGGCTAATTTTTCCGTGTAACAATTTTCCCTGATTTTTCATTTTTGGGTGTTTCTGTTTCTAATATTTCCGAAGAGAGGACATATGTTTTGTTTTTTCGTTTCTAATTTTCCCGTGTTATGTAGATTCTAAATTTTAGTATACCAAGGAGTATAGGCTATTAAACTAAGGGCAGGATTTCTCCGTGTTTGTTAAGTACGTGCATGTACTATATTGATTTTTCCTGTGTTGTTTATTCCCGTTTCAAAGCATTCGGGAAAAAACGGGAAAATAAAACTCACGGAAAAATGAGCCATTCTACAGTATTTCGCGGACTATTTGGAAAAGTGGCGTCATTCAGCTGGTACTCCTGGCATGAGTTCAGCACTTAACTATAGGGTATATAGTAATTGGTCCCTCGCTACATATCCATTCTTTTCTTCATCCAAGTATGATTCCACAAATAATCGCGGTCATTCGAATTTATCTACCATTCCCGACTCCCTTTGGAGCTTGCTCTGGCGGCCGTGGGGTCTAAGGCGCCGCCACTGACTGCACACTGTCTCTCACCAATGCCTGGATTCGAATCTCAGCCTGCATGGGCACACGAGAAAATTGCCAGTGACTTGGAGTTAGTCGGTGAATTTCGCCGGGTACTCCGGTTTCCTCCACTACTTACATCTGGGTAGTCACAAATTAGCCATAATTGGCATAAATGTGACGAAATACGAAATTCCAAATACCAAATTCTTAATCCCTTATTAGTTACTACTAGTTTCACTCACCTTTTTGTCAAGCCTTGCTCGCAAGTGTCTGTTTCAACTGTCGCGTATGTCGATGAAGAATAGGGCTGTTGCTGTTTTGGGCGTTGTCTCACCGATTAATCATTTATATGCTAAGAATTCGACGTACACGAAATGCACCAATCCACTGAGTTACTCTCGTTGTCTCGTCAGATAATCAATATCGTGGCCTTTTTTAATCCCGGGGGGGGGGGGGGGGCACTCAGGTTATGAGTGGGCGCATACACTCGTTATTAAAATTTTGAAATACCCCTAAAGCACTGATTTCTGGCCAATAAAGCACCCTTATTTTAATAAAAACGCTGACTTTCACCCCTTCCTTTATTAAAACACTGACATTTGATGACGTATTTTAACTTAAGATTTTATAATCCTCTACCTGTTTAGCGGCAGCAAGTGGCGGCAGCAAACTCGGAAGCCCAGTCACTTCGGAAGTCACTCGGCGTCAGAGCCGCGTATATTTCGTGGATTGCAAGGGGATTTTCACCCCCCCCTCCCCCATACTTCGTACCTGGGTGAAAAAAAGAACCCTTCTTTTACAAAATCGCGGACATGCGGAGGTCTTAAAAAAGACCCCTTCTTCCGCGAAATACGTAACGCGGGTGCGGCCCCCTGTGTCCCTGAGTGCCCCCCCCCCCCGGTGAAACGCGTTGTTCGGAAATATAATCAAACCTGTATTAAGAGACCACCGACGGGAAGACCAAAATATGGTCTCTTAAGACGGATAGTCTCTTAGTAGAGGGTCATTTAAACTATAATGTTAGACCAAGAGAAATGAAAATGTGGTCTCTCAATAAATAATAATAATAATAATTGGAATTTATATAGCGCCTTTTCCATTCATAAAATGTTCAAAAGCGCTGCACATTGTCATAGTTTGAGTAATAGTCCACAAAGCCTCAATGGGCGAGCCTGAAAAGGTGTGTTTTGAGACACTTCTTGAAGGCCTGACACGATGTAGAATCCTTCAGGTGTTGTGGAAGCGCATTCCATAATCTCGGTGCACTAATGGAGAAAGCGCGATCTCCAAATTTGAGTCTAGTCCGAGGCTCGTCCAGAGGGCCCTTTGCTTCTGATCGTAGATGGCGTCTGGGTTTATAAGGCACGAGCAGCTCCTTGATGTACTTAGGTGCAAGTCCGTTTAGCGCCTTGTATACCAGCAGTAGGACCTTAAATTGGATGCGGAAGTTGATTGGTAGTCAGTGAAGCTTGATGAGAACAGGTGTGATATGTTCATACTTCCTGGTTCTCGATACTATCCTTGCTGCACTGTTTTGTAGTCGCTGCAGCTTTGCAATCAAATCCTGTTGTATTCCAATTAGGAGAGCATTGCAGTAATCCAAGCGAGACATCACCAGTGACTGCATCACTGTTTTTGTGGCATCTTCTGTTAACACACGTCTCGCTTTTCCAATATTTCTCAGGTGAAAGCTAGATTTTTTGACAACACTTTTGACATGGGGTGCCATGATCAGTTGAGAGTCAAACATAGCTCCCAGATTCCGCACTAAGATTCCGCAGATAGAGGTAGTTGCTCGGCCAGGTTTGACTGTATCAGTAATTTCAAACAGTTTTACATATTCGTTATGTACGTGTGTATATTTACTTATTATGATAAGCATGACAAATACATAAACATTCAGATTATAAGAAATCTAATGATAATACAGCATTCAGAAACAATACAGCAAGTAAACAATACGATATTAAGTGTCCCACACTGATTGAATATGATTATAATTAGTTTAGGTATGAATGACAATACCTACATATTCAATTGTTCCTGAAATATTTCTTAATGTGGGTAATTTATAATTTGACCATTGTAGCTCCTTAAATTCCATACAGTGAAGTATGTGTCCCCACCCTGGGGCATTAATTAAAACATATATGGTATTTTGCTTTTAGTGATAAATTTTCTTCATAGCTTTGACCTATTTTACCTTTCTTGGACATTCTACTGACTGAATAGCGAGTTATTGTGTGTCATTATTAAAATATCAAGCCATTAAGACCATTTTGAATAAGGAAGTATAGTCTAATAAATAAGTGAAGACGAATAAGTAATTGAATAAGGAAAAAGCAGGAAAAAGTAGCTAACTTCACTGATCTAACAGGCTTAATACGTATATCTACCGCATTTCTCCATAGCAGTTCTTTTAAAGCAAATAATGGAAAGCGAAGTACAAGATTAAAATGTATTGAACTAAATTAGGATACAGCCTAATAATGTCTATAACTTTACAGTATAATAAGATTGAAAAGACATTTTTTATCGTAATTGGGAACATGAAAGGGACGAAATATGTATCAATATCAATGAATCATTTATACCTGGATCATGCAACTTACTGAAAAAATACCTCGACTTATTCTCGTCATTGTCATCCACCTGAGTGATAAACAATAGAAGTACTGCAGGGGATCAATATACTAGTACATCGATTATCCTTAAACATACCACTTGGTTATTGTGCCATTCATTTCAAATCCATCATTATGTATTCATAAGACGTTAAGTGCAGGAAACTTATGCACTTAACCCTTATGCTGCTGATGGCTAATTTGGCTAATACAAATTTATGCAAAAAACCTAAAAAAAATTACTGAAACCCTGGCAAATGGGTACTCATCTGAAAGTACTCAACGAGAGCTATCCAATGAATACCAACATGACAGGCTTTAGATGGTTTTCAAAAATATTTGCCTCCTTGTGGTTTGGATGAAAGAAGCCACAGCATTGGAAGGGTTAACAATGATAAACTTGAGTCATACGAGAGAAAGTGGGAGATGCATATCGTGGAGTAGGAATGAACAAAGATTTCACTCTATAAGTTTAACATATTATAAGAAACGAAAGGCAACTTTTGTGTCGTTTATATATATATATTTTTAAAGTCCCCCATATGTGTCAAATGTGCGTAAACAGGAGGCACGTATCATATGTATGTATAATAATGTAGATAAGATTTGAATAAGTGAGATACTGTAGAATTGTCCTAATTATATGTGTTATTTTTTCATGTTTTATATTTTTGGAAAATGAAATAAATGAACTATGGGTTATCCAGAGTTCTTACAAAAAAAAATGCAGGAAGCACCAAACTGAGTGCCATTTTCCACTGCTATATTCACGGGTGCGGAGAAACAAGTACAGTCACGCACCGCTGTATCTAATCCATTCTTGTATCCAAAAGAATTTGATTAAAGGGGTAGTAAACCCAACAATCATATCTATCTTCTTTATGCTATAACCTGTCTTTATGAGGAATGGTCTGCCCTGATGGTCGTGTGCTCTAAGGCATTGCCACTGACTTCTAGCTGTCTCTCACCGCTGCCTGGGTTCGAATCCCGACCAGGGCAAGTGAGAAAGTTGCCAGTGACTTGGGGTAAAATTATGCAGTGGTTTTCTCCAGGTAGTCCAATTTCCTCCAGTTACAACTGACTAGTCACGATTTAGCCGCAATATGGCAGAAAAAGTGACTTAAATCAAAATTCCAATTCCTAGATTAACCGAAGAGATATAGAGGTTCCATCACGAGAGTGAGTGATGATTTGAGTGAAGATTCAAGCCTCGACCCAAGACACAAAATGACTCATTTGTGCAAGATACCTTCTATATCCATCCACGAGTGATGGAACTTGTTTCTCCTGCTAAACTACCTTCTACCTATGCACTAATTCAATAATGGTAATACGCGTGTGTTATGACGTGCGCCGTTAGTTTTACTTAGAAACTGGCGCTAGATCACATACGCTACGTTTGTTTAAGTGCACGTGCGCCACTGTTGGGTCTACTCTTGGCGTACCAGGAAATTCTCCATATTTATCAGGTCCAAATTCAATGCCTGAAAAGCACCTTTTAAAACATGTCCATCGTTCATTTTTGTTTTATTTAATCTTACAGCACATACATTGACGGTCATTTTCGTAATTTTTTATTCTACCTTTTACAGGTTTTTGCATGACCTACACATTATCCTGAACAGCGAACGTAGGTGTGATGAAATGACATCTCTTTATGGGTTATCTGCACATAGTGCAGGCCTCTGAGTGGGAGAAATTCAGCTCAATATGTCAAATCTTGGTTGGGTTACTGCTGAAGGTCTAGTGACTACGAAGTTGTTCTTCGGTATGTCTCATTGGTCAGTCCAATCTTAGCATTCTCTCTCTCTCATGACAGAAAATGGTCACATAGAACTTTTGAAAGTCACTACTTACAACTTTCTACTATCAAGAGCACGCTAAACCCCTATTTTAAGCTGCACGCCGGAGTATCATATACTTTCTAACCTAAATGTTACCACTTTTTGTAGTCATTTCCATTAAAACCGCTTTTATACTCAATTTTCTGCTGCAAGTGGAAATCTGTATGACTGTTCCATCTTGCGTCAACACTCCCTCCTACACTGCTAATAGCTGGCCGCATTTGACCCATATAGATAAAGACCTGCACGCCAGTGCCTGCCAGGTGGATAGCATTCTCTGGGGAGAGCGAATGACAGGATGCAGAGCTTGTTACAGTCCCTGAGACTCCACAAGTGTAGTCTCAGGGACGGTAGGCAGTGCGCACATTTCCTGTAATGCTCTCTCTCTCTCTCTCTCTCTCTCTCTCTCTCTCTCTCTCTCTCTCTCTCTCTCTCTCTCTCATACATACACACGCTCACAGTATATAGCCTTCGTTAATTGGTTATATATGTTATATTTTCACGCATATTAGTTACTTCTAAAGTAAAGTCATCACTGTGTTTCTGACGCCATTTTAAAGAATTTTTTTAAGGGGGCTCGGGACCTTTGTTCTCTAAGTG
>OZ012699.1:797224-832442 GCA_963942565.1 Maea johnstoni
TATCGTCTGGTGTTGAAACGAACTCGCCTTTCCAGATGACGAACCGAACTCACCAATCCACTCAGGCACATCGATATTTTCGCAGGTAAGATTAACTTTAGTAGGTTCTTCGCTACCTGCTCTAGTGAAAGCATGTAGTATGTATGCACAAGAGTATATACTTCCAAAAAATCCCTGTGGTGGATTACCATTAAACCTAGCCCTGTGAGTGCGACGATGTCTACTTCTTATGCTGTTGTTAATATGAAATCAGGAGACTTCGTAACCAAACTGGTTCGTACCCAAACTGGTTCGTACCCAAACTGGTTCGTACCCAAGTAGCTTCGCACCCAAGATATTTCGTTACCATTGCATAATAAAACCATCTAGTCTCGCAAATATCGGACACTTTTTATTAATTTCGTTGGCTGATGGTTGCCGAAATCTTCCGAAAATAGCGATCAAAGCTCACACACCGTGGCTGAAATTCGCCGATATTATCAATTGAAACGAAAGCTAGATGGAAAGACTGGAAGATCGATCGCTAACTTTGCACACAATTTCCCCCCCACAAAATCCTTATTGTCCACCTACCTGAGTTAACATTCCTCTGCTATAGATACTAATAAAGGAACTTGCCTACCTTATATGTTGTTTACCTGTTTATTCTTGATGCCGCACGCCAATTACGCATTGAATTATACTTTCAAAAAGTCTATACCTTTAAAATGGCGCTACTTCCGGTTTCGCGACCAGCGTGTTTTGGCAGACATTTTGACCAGTATAGATAGTGGTTGCTCATCTAAGGCAGATATAGGGGCACTAGAAATGTTCGTTTATAACCTAAAATCAAATCGGATACTTCGCATATTTAAACATTTCTTTCAATGCTTACAATATTACTTGTCAATTGAAACGAAAGCTAGATGGAAAATCGACCACTAACTTCGTACACAAGATTGTCAAGAAGTAAAGAACACAATTTTCCCCAACAAATTCTTTATTTTCCACCTATCTATACCTGATTTCAATTATAAAATACGTGATTTATTGGCCATTATCTAATTCAATCAATTTCCTTTGGGTACGAAAATGTGGTGACGAAATCTGTTGGGTACGAACGAGTTTGGTTACGAAGATGTTTGGTTACGAAATCTCCTGCAACCGTTAATATGATGAGAAAGCAAAGCTTAAAATGCTCGCGCAGCTCGATGATATGTCTGCATTCCCCATCAAATGCAGTCACAAAGTATTTGTTATTGTTATCCGTGACGTCATTCTTTACTTTAACTTCGCTGAAACGTATTGGAAGCCCCTTTATCACAGGGGGAAAGGCTGTCCGCCTGGCAAGGCCAGTAATCGAGCGAAATTAGCATATCACGCCAATATTCGAGCAAACCATGTGGTTGAGTGGAATTTGCTGTCATATTTTCTTGGAAATTCCTAGTAAGTACAACATTTCCTCATTATTTGATAAGACCTCCAGTTAGACAAGTATCTTAACCTGCTACAGTCAAGTTTTTAGTGTCAAGCTTATGAGATAAAGGAGTATACTAGAGCGATTTCATGTGATGTAGTACCCTCAAATGCTGACATGTGCTACTTTAAATACTTCTTAACCCATAAGTATTAGTACTACAAAGTTTTAGTAATTTTTAGGGTAATCTTAAGAGTCTTTTCTCATTACCTACCAATTATGGTGTCTTTCCATGAATGATAAATAGATACAAATATTACAAAATGTTTTAGTTCCTATTGCTATCTGGTGAGTTTCACTGTACGCCCACTCTTCGAGCGTGTACGCCTACTCTTCGAGCACATTTCAGCAACTGTACGCCCACACCTCGAGCAAGTGACTCACATCTTAGTAAAGTTTTGTCCATTTACCACTATCTAACTTCAACAAAATATGTTTCAGGTGTCGGTAAACATGACAGAGTACAAGTGCTACAGTTGTGATGCTGAGAGTCCTGATCCAGCTGTTATACTGGCACATACTATCACTCACCATCCAGACAAGCCTCTGTCAATAAGAGTTAAATGTGTACATCATAGCAGAGTTGCCTTCCGTTCATTACACTATAGACACATCCCCAGAAAAATTGAGGAGAGACATCAAGCAATATGGATTTCACCCAACAGTTTGAAATGTCACACTTCAAAAAGTCTCTTGTGTGACATCTCATGTGGCGCTTGAAGTTGAACGGCCTGTTTGTTTCAAATGCATATTCACTACATTTTAGTCTTTTCTCCCTTGGCTTCTTCTTTAAAGGGGTACTGTATGCAAGTGGTGGCATCAAGTTGGATGCCGAGGCTGATGGTAAGGTATCATCATGAGAGACAGTCTCTGTACTTGGTCCTGAGACATCATTAGAATTTAGAACTGAGTCATAATCATCCTCAAAGAGAAAGGATCCCTCGAGTGGCTCGAATGGGGCTATGATGATCTCGGAGTTCATTTCAGCTTCAAAAAATGAAATCAACTTATAGAAAAATCATCATAAAAACAAAAGTGTTTTTACACCATATATCAGATATACTGGAAATTTCTGTTAAGTGTTTCCTGGATATTGCTTTTCAAAACATATGCTGTGAGAAGGCTGTATTAACGATCAATCTGTAAGACATTGAATTATATAAGGGTTTGATTATCAGTAGAAATCTCTTCGATACCTCTGTAGGTAACCTGGGGCTAATAGGCATGCCAGTAATGATTTGGTTTAAGATTTTTGCATACTAAAATGAGCCTACTTCAATTTTTCTGATCTCAATTCAATAAAGAAGCTTAAATGACAGTGAATTCATTCATTTATAACATTACTCCAAAGTTGGCTAACATCACTTGATGTTCTAAATACTAGAATATAGTTATATTCATCTGGTATACTCACTAGCCATGCAGTAGATACAAGAGTATCTCTAGCAGGTGCTTTGACCTGGCTGTCCATCTCAGAAGTGACAGCACAAATGCAGATACTGTGGCTACTCAGGAAGTAATAAACCTTCTGAAGGTAGGTCAATGTGAGTCGTTGAAAGATGCATAATGTGTCCTTCTCCAGGGTAATACCCTCTAGACCACACACTAGGAATCTGAAAACAGTGGGTCACTCTTCTGATGAGATAAGTGGTAGCTGGCTGTAAAACAGCTAACATATTCAATAGGTCAGCAGAGCTCTTGCCCATATTATAATAGACCTGCCACTAGTGGTAGTATTGAAAACTATAACCAGAATGATTTCACTAAATTTTATTCATGCAAAATTTGTTGAAGAGTGCTCCACAATAACCAAAGCAATGAATTTAGGCAGAATTTTGTGTTTTTGATAACTATGGTGTATGCATGAGAAGTTCCACCACTAAATTATATAGGTCTGTTGCTTAAAACAGTAATAAATGACTGTTGAAGTTGGGTTCAGTTTGATTTTGCTCGAGGAGTGGGCGTACTGTGCTCGCAGAGTAGGCGTACAGTGCCTCGAAGTCGCTCGCGCTGTGGGCGTACAGTGAAGAGATGGTTGTGCAACTTTCAAAAAAATATTATAAATTCTAAGCTTCAGTTTGTTTAAATATTCTTACATATTTTAGTTCCTAAGAACCTTCTCTAATTAGTGGTATAGCTATTTGTCTTCAAATGATAGGTAAATTTGAATAAGGGAGCAATTTGTGTGGAACCTACGAAAAACTAGGACATAATTGACCATTAAAAAAATACTGCTGGGTATTTTGTTGCCATTTTTCACATGGAGGATGGTTTACTTACAACAAATGGTTCATGAATGGTTCTTAAATGTTTAAACACTAAATCTGTGATTTATTAGCTGTTCAATGTAAAAACCGTTAGAGTATCGCTCGACTACTGGTACAGTATTCAAATTTGCTCGATTACTGGCCTTGCCAGGCGGACAGCCTTTCCCCCTGTGTTTATATGAGCTTCATATTTGTGCAATAACCACACACAGTATGCGTAGCGATCGATTGACCGAATATATGGCCTAAAAATTACTACGACTTCAACCTGTTGCAAAATCGTCATTTCACGTCAGATTTCAACTAGAATTGAGAGACATGTACAACTATTTGTGGCGGTTGTAGCGATAAAAAATTGCATTGAAATCGATTAACGGAAAGATGAGTAAAGTCATTTTTACCGTGAACATCGAAGTTACGACTTTGGAATCCGCGGAATTCCGTCGTAACATGATGTTATTTCATGACGTCAGCATTTGTCGCACGTGAGCATGTATGTTTCAGTTGTTGCATAGTTCCGCGCGTGTTGCACGATAGTCGGCGACCAAAACATTATTTCAATACAATTTAATTAAAGGAAACGATCCAAATTTATTATTTGATTAAGAAATATTTAAAACATGAAACGATCTGGCGGCAAAATGTGCTCTTAAAGCAAAAAGTTATGCTCGTTTTTCGCGAGGTAATCGAGCGAGCGAGCCCGACGAGAGACGAACAGACAGACGTCAACACCAAAGAACCTGCCTCAGTATGTATAGTACGTTTTGACTATATATGCTGTAAATGCCGCTACGCTTCGCCGGCTTGCTGCGCGAGCTACTAATGACATTGAATGGGCAGCTATGAACATCCGACCATAGATGGCGCCCATAAACGCTCACGTGAGCTTCATTAAACCTGACGGCAGCAGGACAAGACGGTGACCTACATAACCGTTATTATTAAACGATGGGCATTATGTAGGTCACCGTCTTGTTAACATCATAAAGACCACAGGAACTTGCTCCAGCTCAGAAAATGGGCCTACAATTTTTCCTTTTTTTTTTTAGATTGGTCTTGAGATCCTTCCTGGCCAAAATCATTGAGCAATATTTTTGTGAGGAATTTCTTAAAATGTCAATATCAAGCATATAATTGAATTTTTTCAACATCATATCATTCCCATGACCTTTTGTGTGGAGATTATCCACACATCTCTTTGATGTGGGCGTTTTCGCATATCGGGAGTTATCGCCTGTATTCATCCTAAGTTGCAAGACTCGCACGTGAGCAGTTGCATATAACTCCCAGAATTATGGAATCAAAATGGAAAGGAATATATAGTACAAATTACCAAAATAAAGAACCACAACAATACAAAATGATATAATTTAAAGGAAAAATCACGTGGAATTCCTATTTCAAGTGTTTTTTCTTACTACACTTTTATTTCTTTAAAACTTTCTGTTTTTCTTTAAAACTTTCCGAGATTTACAATCACACGCCGTAACGATAATCTTGCGAGAGACTGTGGGCCGCTAAAGGCCCCCAGAAGCTCTAGGGGTCTAGACTCTCTGTATAAATATTTTAAACTCACTTTCAAAGTGACAGAAACAAATTGAAAGAAAAATAAAATCTGTTGTTTTCTTTTACTCTCATGGCCCATATAATTTCACACAACACCTGTGTACATTGAACACCAAATCTGTCCTCATGAATTGCCTGTATACATTGTACATAAGTTAGAACTAGAGATGGATTGTAGCCGAGATTAAATGTTAAATATTTTTCAATGACAGTCAGACTTAGAGCTGCACTCACCACTCACGAACTCGAGTGGCTCGAGCCCTGGAGCAAACTCGCCGAGCTTGAGCTGAAATGTTCAAATCGTGAGCTCGTTGATGTTGGGAACACAAATGTAACACAGGGCACCTAAAACTCAGTTTTAACATACATAACTGCTTATCGCTGTCATCTCTTCTTTACAATCTCCAATGTATACATTCAAGCGGTGTTGAGTGTTAAACTGACCTTTGTACCTCGTCAGCACGTTTTGAAATTCAATAAACATGGCAATGTTAATAATTGTTCGCCAATAAATATTAATTTCTTAATAGCTGGGCTGGAAAATATATGTATTGCCAGGGAATTGTATGAAATGTTTTTTCTTGTCATGTTAAAGAAAAATGTGTAGGACCCGTAAAACTTTTGCAGGACCAGTAGATCCTGGGTGTTGCTGGTCCTACAGGGCCAGTAACATTTTGAGTTAGCGTTGAGGCATGTGAGAACTAAAAAATATTTGTTTCGTATTTGCTGCATATTTTGGCCCTAATAAGATCAATCAAATGGCCCACATTGAGCGCCGTGCGTTCGATTACCAGAGTGCCCACGGCCCTCATCGAACGTGGTGCGTTCAATTACCAGAGTGCCCACGGCCCACATCGAACGTGGTGCGTTCGATTACCAGAGTGCCCACGGCCCACATCGAACGTGGTGCGTTCGATTACCAGAGTGCCCACGGCCCACATCGAACGTGGTGCGTTCGATTACCAGAGTGCCCACGGCCCTCATCGAACGTGGTGCGTTCAATTACCAGAGTGACCACATCGAACGTGGTGCGTTCATTTGCCAGAGTGCCCACAGCGAACGTGGTGCGTTCATTTGCCAGAGTGCCCACGGCCCACATCGAACGTGGTGCGTTCGATAAAGGCCCAGTCACACTAGGGTGCAATTATCGCACAATTTTTAAAATCGGCAGGTCGGATTAGATTTTTTTTTTCACCTCCGTCTAAAAAGTCGGCATATACAATTTTAACCCAGTACCGACTTTTTAGACGGAGTCGATAGGTGAAAAAATCGAATCCGACCTGCCGATTTTAAAAATCGTGCGATAGTCGCACCCTAGTGTGACTGGGCCTTTACCAGGACACCCTGTCTGCTCCAAACCCCAACTTGGACACCCACACTATACAAATCCCGGCCAAGTCCCTGGTTCTGGACAACCCTTTGTTTACAGCAACCCATAGTTTTTCGGAACTAGGGTTGGATTTCCATGTGTCGGCAGTAGAATGGCTGTAGTAGGGGGGGGGGGGGGGGTTGACTGTAACGTGTTCGTGTTCGGCGTTCATTTACACTACAGGTCTGTAGTGTAAATGAACGCCCGGCCGCTACGCGTTGCCACCGTCGCGTATTATAATATTATAATTACTTGTGACGTCATCAAAACTGTAAAATCGCTAATTTCACTGATTTAAAAAAGGTTATTTAAGTTTTCAGTAATGAAACAATCCCAGGCGTTCCACAAAGGCATTCGACGTGTTTGAAGCCGCCTAACGGCGGGTTTGGAACCTCGCGTCTAGACCTCATGCCAGGTCTGAGGTCAGTGAACCGTGAAATGAATGGAAAGTGACCCAACAGGTTCAGCCCTGCCTAGAAATATGGCCAATTGGTAAGGGGGAACAAAAATATCATTTGACATTAGAATTTGCCTACTGTTGGGCCATATAAAAAAATAACTGTCCTTTGTGTTCTGTTTATCTTGTTTTGAAACTGTTTTCTGCCTTTTCAGATGTTATCCAACAAGAACATCAACTTCATTGGGACTGAACATCATTCCTTGAAGGCCAAAATCAATCAAGGTCAAGGTTCATCATTTCCAAAATCTTACCAATGACTCGAAAATAGTTTTCAACTTGATACTTCATTCCCATGTTATCAACAATAGACCATGGAATCTAAGCAACAATTAGCAGGGGAACATAAAGCACAGATGAGCGGACAATTTAGATATAATTATAGAACAAGGTAGATTAAGTTAATTATAGTGAAGCTTTTGTGATAAACACTTGGTATGTCTTCAGGTGCGATACCTAGTGAGAAAAGACCCTTCCAGTGTGATGAATGTGACAAGGCATGTAGAGATCGCTCTGGTCTGGTAATGCATAAGAGGACACACAGTGGGGAAAGACCCTTCCAGTGTGATGAATGTGACAAGGCATTCACCGTTTCTTCTCATCTGAAAAGGCATAAAAGGATACACAGTGGGGAAAGGCCCTTCCAGTGCAATGAATGTGACAAGGCATTCAGTTTCTCTTCTGGTTTGGTACAGCATAAGAGGACACACAGTGGGGAAAGGCCTTTCCAGTGCAATGAATGTGACAAGTCATTTACCCAGTCTTCTAGTTTGGTACAGCATAAGAGGATACATAGGGGGGAAAGGCCCTTCCAGTGCAATGAATGTGACAAGAAATTCACACACTCTTCTGGTCTGGTAAAACATAAGAGGATGCACAATGGGGAAAGACCCTTCAAGTGTGATGAATGTGACAAAGCATTCAGTCAATCATCTGGTTTGGCACAGCATAAGAGGATACACAGTGGGGAAAGACCCTTTCAGTGTGATGAATGTGAGAAGACATTCATACACTCTTATGGTCTGGTATATCATAAAAGGACTCACAGTGGGGCAAGACCCTTCCAATGTGATGAATGTGACAGGGCATTCAGTCAATCATCGAATTTGGCACAGCATAAGAGGATACACAGTGGGGAAAAGCCCTTCCAATGCAATGAATGTGGCAAGGCATTCAGTCACTCTTCTAGTTTGGTTGAGCATAAGAGGATACACAGTGGGGAAAGGCCCATCCAGTGTGATGAATGTGAGAAGACATTCATACACTCTTCTGCTCTGGTACAGCATAAACGGACACACAGTGGAGAAAGGCCCTTCCAGTGTGATGAATGTGAGAAGACATTCATACACTCTTCTGGTCTGGTACAGCATAAACGGCACACAGTGGAGAAAGGCCCTTCCAGTGCAATGAATGCGACAAGGCATACTGTCAAGCATCTGGTTTGGTAGTGCATAAGAGGATACACAGTGGAGAAAGACCCTTCCAGTGCAATGTATGTGATAAGGAATTCACACAGTGTTCTATTCTAAGAGCACACATGAAGATTCACACAGGAGAAAAACCGTATCAATGTGATGAATGTGATAAGGCATTCACACGCTCATCTAGTCTGGCATCACACATGAAGACTCACACAGGGGAAAAACCTTTTCACTGTGATATGTGTGATAAGACTTATAGGACATCATCCAATCTGAAACAGCATCAGTCAACACATCCAAGGCCATCAACTCACACAACGGAACCACAGTTATCAGAACCTAGGCAATGGATTGTTGTTGAAGGACAGTGTGTCCCTGTAAAGGAAGAGTTGGAGGAAAATAGTTATAGCACATCAGTTAAACAGGAAAATGTTTTCCTTAGAGGACAGTATCTCCCGATACAGCAAGAGTTGGATGAAAATGTTAGCAGTATATTATCTAAACAAGAAAACCCTGCCGTTAATGAGGTGTATGCCCCGATAAAGCAGGAGTTGGATGAAAACATTGATACCTGAAATGACTAATGAATGAAGTAGAACTCAACGTACAGTAGTGTCCAACCTAAACTATCACCTGGTTTTGATAACCATCTTGTTAAAGCACTGAATGGTCAGACAAGAGATCTCAGTTGCCAATAGGACTAACTGCAATGAACAGGAATATTTGGTATTAATTAGGACTGCTTTCAATATAGGCTCAATAGTTGTATAACAATTAAGGGTTAGCCTGGATTTGAAAAATGACTGTCCGAAATAGCATTCATAAAATTTCTCCCCGTCCATATTGAGATACCCAACAACTTTGAATTCTTATACCAACTACATTTAAAAGTCTTATATGTCTATGTTGAAATTTGAACTTCATCTATGTCTTTAGACATGTTTAGAAAAAGATTTGGTTATCATTCCCATAATGTCATAAGAAAAATACGTTTTTCCTGTCTAAAAAGGTATTTTACAGGAAACTACCTCTATCTCTTAAGCAGGTTAAAGTGTGATGATGCAAGACTAACAAGTTTTACACCTAGCTTCAGAAACTGTATTGCATGTGACATATTAAAAAACATACTTCACTAAGTGATGCAATGGCCAAGGTTTGAAATAATCCATACCCAGATGCATAGAGATCTATATCATGTTGATGATAGATTAATCACTATCTTTAGAGAATGTCCTGCTGACACATTCAATAGGCAGATAGGGAAGAACACAGATTGTATAGAGAATAAGACGATGTATGGTAATTGTATGTGGCTATACAATTGATATAATGTATCATACAGCATACAGAGATAGAACTGGTTTTGGATAATACTGGATGCTTACATTCTACATAGGATGATTTGGGAACAGAAAATTGAATTGACCTAAGCTACGATCTACTTGTCTTACTTTTTCAAATCCATACTTCAACTGTCTAGCATTAGTATAGTATGTATCAATTAGTTTATGGTTTTTACGTTATATGTGTATGTAGTATGCCAATACTGTATGTCACACATTCAAGTATGTGGTGTCATAATTAGCTTTTTTTCATCTATGTTGTAAGTTGTAACTTGGTATTACAATATGCCCTAACCGCATTTATTATTCTATGTTGTATCCTTTTATGTCACATGATATTGGCAATAAAGATACATACATATTTGAGCTATAAGTAGTTAACCCCATGTGGAAAAGACATGATCATAGCTCAGGTTATTTCAGAGAGAAAGGTATCACAGTTTTCCAATTTTTAATTTGTTCAAAAGTTACGGAATTTGAAAGTTTACATATGCAGTTTTTTCTCATTTTCAAACAGAATTCTGAAAGAATGGCAGTGAAATTCCAACAGAGTAATAACTTGAAAAAACGTGATACCCTTACCTCTGTATTAATCTCTCCTCCTCATTTGCCCAATCTGAAGGTCCTCTCTACGTAGTTGTAGATAGGAACTCTGTTTGAGAACATTATGCATGTTTTTACAAGGAAGTTAAAAGAAATTAACCCCATAAGCTACCTTCAGAGAAAGTCGAATATCTGGGACAATGATAACTTATTTACAGTCATTATTATGTCAATACAGGTGAACTTGGATATGACGGACCACTGTATGACGGATTTTTGCATATGACGGACAACATGCTTGTTCCCAGTCCAGTGCGTATCAAGTATTTGTCATATGTATATGACAGATTTTGCATATGACGGACCAATTTTTCTGGTCCCATTGAGTCCATCATATCCAAGTTCACCTGTACTGTATGTCACACATTCAATTATGTTGTGTCATAATTAGATTTTTCTGTATCTATGTTGCAACTGGGGTATTATATTCTGCTGTATATCCCTTGTATTATTCTATATTGTATTGTTTTATGTCATATGATATCATCAATAAAAAAAATACATACATACTTGACCTCTAAGCCATTAACCCCTATGGAAAAGGCATGATTATAGCTTAGAGTATTTCTGAGAGAAAGGTATCACATTTTTCCAAGTTTTACTTTGTTCAAAAGTTATGGAATCTGAAAGTTGACATGCAGTTTTTTCTCATTTTCAACATGATTTCTGAAGGAATGGCAGTAAAATTCCATCTGTAAAGAATAGAAAAAATGTGATACCGTTACCTCTGTATTAATCTTTCCTCTGCATTTTCCCAAACTGGAAGTCCTTTCAACATAATTGTGGATAGGAGCTCCGTTAGAGAATAATTGGCATGTTTTTACAAAGAGGTCAAAGAAATGAACCCCATAAGCTACCTTAAGAGAAAGTTGATTATCTGGGTTATCTGGGGCATTGATAATCTATTTGCAATCATTGGTTCAGGTGATGTGAGACATTTCAGCCACTGACCGCGCTTAACCACTGAGTCAACAGATGAGTGGAAGAATGTCATAACTGTGACCTATAGGCATCCACAGGTTACATGACTGCCATCACTAAACATTACAACTTCTGACTGGTAAATTAAGAAGTTTTAGAAGTATGAATCGGCATAGCCAATCCAATATCAGTAGAATCAGCTCTGGCAGTATTTGGAGTAACTTTTATAATATGTATCGTTCCCATTACCATGTAATTGATTGTTTCCTACCTTAGTCACTTAATCTATTATTGTGAACTTTGTGTTCTAGTGATGTTCTCATGGTGTCATAATTTGAGGTTTTAATCTAAACGATATCGGAACCTATAAAAGACCTTTAAAATATTTGCCTAGAACACGATTTATAACAAATAATTACAGAACCAACATCAGAGAACCAGACATCAATAGACCACACATACACAAACATCTCTTCAGGAAACTTATACAGAACAATTAAATCTTACTACTATGACCACAACCACATTTCCATTAATATTTCAAAACATTAACTAACTCACCAAGATAACACTGCAAAAAATCAAAGACAATTAGCTACTAAAAACGTACCATTAAACACCATAAAGACACCAAAACTTTCAAATGAAACAAACCCTCCACTAAACATGTGTGAAAAAGCAGTTCACAAATGCTGCCCTAAAAAACTAAAAACTAAGTTCCCAAAACATAGAAAAGTATAAAATTATAAAACAAAAGATATACAAGGCCAACAAACCTAACAGAAAATCCAACCTGTTGACAATATTGGAGTCCTTGTTTACTGGGTTGTTTGTGCACTGTTAAAAGTTATTTGGGAATTTTTAATCATTAGTACATGTATACTGTTACTTCAAGCCCACCAGGGTTCTACTATATGGGAAAACCATTGTTATACTGGTTGCACAAATGGAAGGAGGATCATCTATTGAGATTGGCTGTCATTCAGAAGGTAATCAGGTAAAGAAATTTCAGCGATAACTTTGGAACTATTCCATTTTTCAGGCGGTGGTGCTGGTGGAGACCGCATATCCATTGTGACCTACTTTCTTAGGTAAAAATCTCAACCTAAGTCGTGTCTTGTAAGGCACTATCTTGCAGGCACTCCAAATTTTCCAACAAGTTGCCCTAGCCTAATATATTAAGCAGACATGCATGGAATTTACAAATCAAATGCACCTTTATCGATCAAGAAACAAAACTCATTTGAGGTAAAACACTATAAAATAGAAACTGTGTTCCTATCCAGGTCAGCTCAAGCAGCTAAGTTAATGAAAACTTATATTTGAAACACCAAGACCGATGGGATAAGATAACTTTTGTTAAAAAGCAGATAACTATTGTTAGAAAGGGAACAGGAGTGCAAAACTAGGAGGTGCCTTATTTTGAGAGTGTCACCGGCACCACAGCTTTAAGGGTTACATTTAGGGTTGCATACCGGTACTCGGGTACCGATAGGAACCGAGATTCGTTTCGAAAAGAACCGGTATTTACCCGTTTCGTTGAGAACTGGTACTAAAATGCACCGTTTCGTTTTTGAGTACCGCTTCGTTTCATCAGATTAAACAATTTGTAACTGCCAATCATATGCGGCGATGACGCATTGTGTGCTGATTCCCACCGAAAGAGTTACAGACACGCTGTCTGGAAAAGCATTCGGCGGGGAACACGATACGATGTAACATCCAACACACGTTCGCAGTGCGTTGTGGCGAACATTTGCTTCGTTTAGGCATTGACCATTAGATATCCAGGGGGGGCCATGTATAGAAGTTAGGGCACAATTTTTTTTTCGTTGAGATTCAGGGCACGATTATTTTTTTTTCATCAATTCAGGGCACAATTATTATTTTTTCACAGATTTTGAGGGCTCAATTTTTTTCATCACTCTCATCACTCTTGGACCTACTGTGTCCAAGTCAGTATGCCATTGGCGCACAGGGACCATCCGCCGGTGGCGCACTGCCGTAGCGGCCGGGGATTGGGGAGTGCCAGAAGTGAAAGGGTTGTAGATGCTCTGAGATGCATTATCAACCTTCATCTGAGGTCCAAACGATGATCCCAGATGATGATATTCGTTTTGTTATGAGAAAACAATTTACCATTTTTTCCCCTTTCTTTTGTTGTGCAGGGCTGCTTGGCCATTGTGCACTGCCATTGCGGCGGGGGTCTGGGGGCCGCTGAAGGCCCCCAGAAGCCAGAGGGTTCTAGATGCTATGAGATGCATTCTCAGCCATATCTGAGCCTGAAATGAATTATGCCAGATGGAAATTCTATCTGTTTTGAGAAAATTATTTACCTTTTCAACCCTTACTTGGTGTGCTGGGCTGTTTGCCTGTGTCACACTGCCATTGTGACCCGGGGTCTGGGGACCCCTGAAGCCAGAAGGTTCTAGATGCTCTGAGATGCATTCTGATGCTCTAAGCCCTAAATGAATTATTCCAGATGGAAATTTTTCCCATTTTAGGAAAATCGTTTACTTTTTTTACCCTTTCTTGGTGTGCAATGCTGTCTGCCTGTGACATACTATCCTTGCGGCGGGGGGTCTTGCAACCACTCGCGGCCCCCAGAGGCGAGAGAGTTGTAGATGCTCGGAGATGAATTCTCAGCCTTATCTGAGCCCTAAATGAATTATTCCAGATGAAAATTCTTCCTGTTTTGAGAAAACAATTTACCTTTTTTACCTTTTTATAGTATGCATGGCTGACTGTGGGACACTGCCATTGCAGCCGGGGTCTGGGGGCCGCTCAAGGCCCCCAGAGGCCAGAGGGTTTTAGATGCTCTGAGATGCATTCTCAGCCTTATCTGAGATGCTTTTTTTGGTGTGCAGGGCTGTCTGGCCGGAGCACAATTATTTTTTTTTCATGGAATCAGAGCACAATTATTTTTCTCAATGAATTTCAGGGCACAATTATTTTTTTCAAAGAATATCTGAGCATGATTATTTTTTTCAATTCTATACACGGCCCCCCCCCCCCCCCCCCCCCCTGGATATCTAATGGTCAATGCCTTAACTTCGTCGATGTCCGTCTCAATCGTTGGTTCTGTTCCCCAATTCTACTATTGATTGTTGTCATAGAATTGAGGAATGGAACCACACTTGTTAGCGACATGAATGTCGTAAAAAAGCCGATCAGGCCTCAGAGATCAGAGGTACCGTTTCACTGTTAATGATACCGATACCACTGGTACCGTTTCGCCAGTACCGGTAGCGGTTGCATACCGTTAACACGAAACGGTATGATACCCTAGTTACATTGGTTTCTTGATTATAATATTGTGGCAGGAATTTTAGTCAAAAGTTTGATGATTAATGATTTCCTTGTCACATATATTCATTCTAAGATTTTCTTGCAAGATATTCAACCATTGCCCATAGATGGCTATTTGGTTTCTTGTAAATAACACTCTGGCAGGACCATAATTCTTCAGTCAAGATAGCTACATAATTCTACCATCTCTTGGAAGATTACCGGTTTGCAACCAAAGAATACTGTGCTTTGAGCGACCCACCAGTGAACTTTCTGAGAAGTATTGTCTACTTTTACATCAAGTTGATATCCATCTTGATTTTTATTGACACAGTTTGAATGCATTTCTCCTGAACATTTAATTAATGGTATTTCATTTTGTAAATTAGTTTTAAAGTCAGATATTAGTCACAATTTTATTAAAGGCTTATTTGCTGATGACATGGCTATAGACCCATGTGCGCAAAGGGTCTATGCGGTTGACTAAGTTCATAGACCCATGTGAGCAGTGGGTCTACAAGGCTCCCCAAGTTCATAGACACATGTGACCAATGGGTCTTCGAGGCCCTCTAAGTACAAAGAATCATGTGTGCAAAGGTTTAGCGTTACATGTTCTATATATGGAAATAATTTTGATATTTAGTGGACCAGCTAGCAATTTTGTAATGGTATCTTAATGTTGAAGAAATATCAAAATCGTATTGTATCATGAAAATTCTAAAGGTGCCAATCCGTACCAGTGCTGCATACAGGATTACACTATGCGTATAATTTTGTGAAAGGATATTGCATTGCAACAAAGTTGACCTAGATAGCCAGTCAATTCAAGGTCAGAGAATTGATTTTCCATATCTAATATATAATGGAGAGGTGGAACAACAGATGACACCACATTAAAAATAGAAATGACGATTTATCCAAATGTCTGTTTAATTCAAATTAATATTCTGTTTTCCTTGTTTTGACCTTTTTCTGTATTTTCAGATTCATAATGGTCACCCTAACAATCGTGTGACTGAACATCACCCCATGAAGACAAAAATAAAGCATGATCAAAGTTAAAAGTTCTTCATTTCCTCATCTTGGAGAGAGAAATCAGGTGATGGACTCGACTCTGAATCTACAGTGGAAGTTTAGGGACAGCTATTTTTAAGAGCCACAGACAAGGACAATTCTCAAGTTATTTACCCATTCATACCTGCATCAGCCAACAAAAAGGTCCCTGTGAAATTGGTGTCTTCACTATAAATGCAACTCTTGGATGTATTTGTAGGGAAAAACCTGAGAAAAATTTATCAGAAGCAAACTTATGACTCACAATTTTATATAGTATTATTGATTTATTTATTCATTTCATTTCATGGTCACATATTTACCATGTCTTCAGATGAGGTAGATCATATGGATTGGCATGAAAAGGAAAGCCCTTATCACTGTGATGAAAGTAAGGAAAGTTGGGTAAGACCTTTCAAGTGTGATGAATGTGACAAGGCATTCACATCTTCTTCTAATCTGGTACAGCATAAGAGGATACACAGTGGGGAATGACCCTTCCAGTGTGATAAATGTGACAAGGCATTTAGAAAGTTTTCTCATCTGGTAGATCACAAGAGGATACACAGTGAGGAAAGACCCTTCCAGTGTGATAAATGTGACAAGGCATTCAAACTTTCTTTTATTCTGATAAGGCATAAGAGGATACACAGTGGGGAAAGACTCTTCCAGTGTAATGAATGTAACAAGGTATTCAGACACTCTTCTGATCTGGTAAGGCATAAGAGAATACACAGTGGAGAAAGGCCCTTCGAGTGTGTTGAATGCGACAAGGCATACAGATATTCTTCTCAACTGGTAAGTCATAAGAGGATACACAGTGGGGAAAGACCCTTCCAGTGTGATGAATGTGACAAGGCATTCAGTCGCTCTTCTGTTCTTGTACAGCATAAGAAGATACACAGTGGGGAAAGGCCCTTCCAATGCAATGAATGTGACAAAGCATACAGTCAAAGATCTGGTTTGGTACAGCATAAGTGGATACATAGTGGAGAAAGACCCTTTCAGTGCAATGATTGTAATAAGGCATTCGCACTGTCTTCGTTTCTCGCAGCACACATGAGGACTCACACAGGAGAAAAGCCTTTTCAGTGTGACATGTGTGATAAGACTTTTAGGACATCATCCAATCTGAAACAGCATTAGTCAACACATCAAAGGCTGTCAACTCACACAACAGAAACACAGTTATCAGAGCCTAGGCAATGGATTGTGGTTAAAGGACAGTGTGTCCCTGTAAAGGAAGAGTTGGAGGAAAATAGTAGTAGCACATTGGTTAAACAGGAAAATGTTTTCCTAAGCGGACAGCGTCTCCTGATAAAGCAAGAGTTGGATAAAAATTCTAGCAGTATATTATTTAAACAAGAAAGCCCTCGAGGTAATAAACAGTGTGTCTCGATAAGCAAGAGTTGGAGGAAAAAATAGTGGTATTTTAGTAAAGAAGCCAGGAAAACCTTGATGTCTTACAAGATAGTCTTAGCCAGCAGGATGTCTGGGTATCACTTAGACATCCAAGACCCCTAAAATCACCCTTCTTTTAGGTTTGTTGATTCCATTGTACAGGTTTGAGACTCCTTTAGTATTGGAGTCTAGCAAAGCGGTTAATGAGCCTTTTCTTTGGTTGAGCTGTATCCTACACCTAGGATGAACAAAAGGATGTGTTGAGGAAAATGTGTGCACCAAGTGGGCAACTCCTGTTCCACACCCAAAACGCACTGGATTGGTGAGCAACAAGGAATGAGCATGTATGAGTGATGGGCAATTGATGGGGAATAAAATGAGTAACTGATGAGTAGTAAATGGGAGTATGAGGACGATGACCCTGTTGTTGAGCGAAGTATGAGATTAGGACTTTATCATGTTTGATGGGTTGTTTTGTAGGTTGAGAGAAGTATTATATTACACTATGGGGCCAAATGGGCCCAAATTGAGAAGTGGCCCTGTATCTCTGGAGTGCATGGCAAAAATCTTTATGAAATTTGGCCACCAAATAGCTTGCAGAGATACAAAACATTTGAAAAATTTAAATGACATTGATACGACCTCTAATGACCTTGACATGACCTTTAACTATGTATTTTCAACATATCTGATACTTGGTCCAAGTTATTGCCCCCGAATAATACAATAATGGAAATTACTAATTAATCACTTGTAACTAAGGAATGAGGGTTGTTGAGAATTAAACAACCCACTCAACTAAGCCCAGGATCAAAGAACAACACATCACAACTATATCTTCACTGAATCCAATATGGCTTCTGCCAAGCCCCTTTATTACCTCTAAGTTGGGAGAGCAATTAAACAATCACATGACCAATGCAAAACAATAGACAGCCTACCACCTAGGATCTATAAATAGAAATACTGCATACAGCATGAGTCAAGTTACATTAGTTAACATACCAATATATAGGTGGCAGCACTGGTCGCATTACTACATAACAATACTAACACTAGAATACACTTAATAATCTCCGACATTCTCCACCCATTGGGAAGTAGTGACAACTACGAACCAATAAGAATTAACGTTTAAAGAGTTTGTTTCTTAGTCCATTCATCCTCCAGTATTTGCATACTTAGTCCAATCTCTTGCAAACAATATCAATGTTCTTAAACGCACACAGAGTACTGACTAAGATTCCTCAAAATACAATTAATCACACATATCAGTCAAATGAGAATCTTCTAGCTGGCTTCAGTACTCTTCCATATCTGGATCTACGATTGTCATTTGTATCACTTGCACTGTTGGGTATTTCACCGCTTTCAATACCACCCGAGTCACATGTTTTGTTACTGTTCCTGATAGGTTTACCAGAATTTTGATTGTCTGCGAAAGTAGCGATCTGAGGTTTCTCACTAATTTCTAAATCATGTAAACGCTGAATAGGTCTAGTAAAAGTGCCTTTCACTGTTAGAACCGACTTTGGCCAATTTCATACTAGCTTTAGCCATCACACTAGTTGCTTCACTAAGCATGTCACAAACTCCCTGCTCATCATCCCCTCCAGTCAGCAAATCATCAACATAGAAGTTTTCTTTCATTTCCTCAATGACCGGAGTGGACGGGACTGAAGACAGGTGATGCTGTATTGTAGCATTAAGAAGAAAGGGGCTACATCTGTTTCCAAACGGAACACGCACAAACCTCATCACCTTCACATCACCATGATCATTCCACAAAAACCTGTGAACATCCTGATCCTCTTGCCTCACACCAACCTGCAGAAATGCCTTGGTAATATCTGCAGTCAAAGCCACTTTCCACCTACGAAACCTAATAAGCATCTCGGCTAGATTAGGAATCAAGTTAGGACCTTTGTGCATACAATCATTCAAAGATAGACCATTTGCACCAGAAGCCGATGCATCAAACACTGGCCTGATTTTAGTAGAAATACTACTTTCACGAATCACGGGTCTATGAGGCATGTAAAACACAGGATAGGAGCTAACTAACTCACTTTGAGGGACTTCCTCTATCACACCATTTTCCTCCATCTCCTGTATAGCCTTGTTATATGCCTCATCCAACTCTGGGGTCTTAGATAACTTGCGTGTAAGACCAGCAAGTCGGCTTCGAGCTTGCCTCTCATTGTCTTGGAGTTTATCAACAAAACCCGACTTCCACGGTAGTGTCACCTCATACCTATCATCACGGAACACAACAGTCTCCTCAAACTCCTGTAGAATAGGATCTATTTCCACATCAACCTTCTCACTGATACCAATAGACTCCAAATCCCAAAACTTCTGCAAAGTGGAATCAGATAAGTCATTCACACACAACAACTGATGAGAAACGGCCGAAGTAGAAACCTCAACACTAGGTAGGGGACCTGATAGAATACTACCAAACACTGTTTCCTGAGCAACAAGTCCCCCTGGGAGGGTAGTTATCCCCGGTTTGACAAACTTCCAGTAAGAATCCAGACCTACCAAAATGTCAACGGAAATATGTTTTCCCTCAATATCATGTGTAGCAAGCTCTACACCACCTAAAGACTCCATCACAAACCTTGGAATTTCTGGTCTGAACAAAGGTGCACATATAACAGGAACCTCAGTAACTGTAAGAAATTCAGAAGTACCACCAGAACCCTTGAGATTGACCTGAAACATGTTGCGAAGTTCACTCTTACTAGACGTTTTGCTGCCAAATGCAGCGTAGGAAACTGACTGAGTACCTACCCACTCAGGACCTACTTTCTGTACGAGATCACCTGAAATGTAAGAACGATCTGAACCTGTGTCAAATAGAACATTGGCACGAGTAACACCCTTTTGACCTCTGACCTCTACTGACGCTGACTGCAACAAAATACGAGTTTTCACATCATTAGTGTTAACACTTGACACTCGAGTAGTGACAGAATGAGAAACAGGAACATTTTGACTATGTGGCTCGGCTGTAAAGGTTTTCACACTAGTACTTGGAGAACACAGTAAGGCGTGATGCCCCCTTTTGCAGTAGAAACACTTTTGTTCGCATCCACGCGCTATGTGCCCTTGGCCCAAACACCGAAAACAAAGGCCAGCCTTTAAGATTTTTTCTCTGCGCACACTTATCGGATAGTTAGTTAAGTCCCAGCACCGCTCTGTTTGATGTGGTTTATGACAAATGCCACACCTAGAATCACTAAAACTGGACAAAGTAGCTACCGAAGCCACTCTCCTGCGTTCCTCAGGTACCGAAGGTTGAGTTTTTTCACTAGCTGGTGGTGTTTCACGAAATGTCTGAGATCGCTCCCGTCGTTGTATCTCTTTCTTCAGAAATTCAAGCAACCAGCTCAAATCACTTTCATGTCCTTCTCCCTCACGCGCCCATTCCATGCGAATATCCTGCGGTAGGCGAGACAAAATCAATGGAGTCAAAATGACCCCATACTGTGAGCCGGTCACACCAAGTGCCTCCAAACTACGAATGTGTGCTAACAAATCATCTTGAAGTGTCCATAGCGATGAAACCTTGTTCTTGTTTGCTGACGGCGTAGATACGTTCAACAAGTTTTGAATATGGGCGAATATGATACGCTCCTTACGCCCAAAACGTTCGCACAGGATCTGACAGGCAATTGTATAATGTCCAGCGGTGAGGGATAGACCCTGAATGGCTAACTTGGCATCACCTTTCAATAATGACAAAAGGTATGAAAATTTACTAACTTCAGGAAGGTCAGAATTGTCCACCACAGCACAAAACTGGTCCCAAAATGTCTGCCATTCTGTAACTTCACCTGAGAAAGTAGGAAGTTCCAGTTTAGGTAAGTTAGCTTCCTTTGTAGTAGATATGCGGGAGCCATTGTCACTTGCAGGGTTAGCTTTATTGTCCAACATTTTTCCAAGTAACTTCCCTGCTTCTATCCTAGGGATTCTCACTTTATCCCTGAAATTTCCTGCAGAGTCAATTTCCTGGTCTAATTGATCTATGTCCATTTCAATTTCAATCTGTGATTGAACATTGTCTAATTTGTCTATGTGCTTGTCAAACTCCTCAATCAAATCAGTCAATACATACTTGTCCACTTGTTTGCCCATGCACACACTATCCAGTTTCCTAGAGGTTCTAGTCACCCATCCTCTAAGGGCAGTCCTTTGTTTGACAGCATCAGACATGATTTGATTTTCCTTCACAAACTACTCCTTTTCTGCATGAAACACCTTGAAACCATAGTCACCATATTCAGTGTCCAGTTGTCCTTTCCATTTGTCCCGGGTTTCGGCACCAAATGTTGAGAATCAAACAACCCACTCAACTAAGCCCAGGATCAAAGAACAACACATCACAACTATATCTTCACTGAATCCAATATGGCTTCTGCCAAGCCCCTTTATTACCTCTAAGTTGGGAGAGCAATTAAACAATCACATGACCAATGCAAAACAATAGACAGCCTACCACCTAGGATCTATAAATAGAAATACTGCATACAGCATGAGTCAAGTTACATTAGTTAACATACCAATATATAGGTGGCAGCACTGGTCGCATTACTACATAACAATAATAACACTAGAATACACTTAATAATCTCCGACAAGGGTAGTTATGCCTTAAATGGACCCAATTTATTTTAGAACATAACAATGCAATAAATAAATGAAAATAATCACACAACAATGAATAATCTCAGATTATAACTCATACATGCAAGGTTGTTTCAAAAGAAACTAAATACTTAATATGTGTCACAACCAATAAAAGAAACCCATCTTATGCAAATAAGATAAAATGCTATCTGGGGGAACGTTTTCAAAGAATTCCTTAAAGGATAGGGATAGTGCTAGGGTCCCTAACAGGCTCAAATTCCATATTTACCCCATGATAGATTAACATAACGCATGGGAGGTTTCTTATGAGGTGTGTGAATTGTGGGCTTCATAGGGGGCTAGGGCTAGAGATATCAAGGGTAGGAACTCACCTGTCAAGGCCATGACTTTATTGACATTAGGGGCTGAAATAAGGGTGACTTTGACCCAGTGTAAGTTAAGAATTAGAGTAGTTATGCCTTAAACGGACCCAAATTGCATTAGAATATGTCCTAAGTATAATGTATTTATGTTTAATGGGGCATATACCATTCAGGGACCGCAGGAAAAATTCAAAAAGTTTGTATACCCAAGGGGTAATCAATTCAGCAACAGCGTTCAAGTGGCAGAGATAGGGTACTGCTAGGGCCCATATCAGGCTCAATTCCCTAGTTAACTCCTAGTAGAATTAGATAACTCTTGGGAAGGTTCTTATGAGGAGTTCCATAGGGGCCCTAGGGTTCAAGATGTCAAGCGTAGGAATTGACCTGTCAAGGCCATGGATTTATTGACATCGGGGGCTGTAATACCTGAAATAAGGGTAACTTTGACCAATTGTAACTTAAGAATGAGTGTAGTTATGCCTTGAATGGGCCCGAATTACTTTAGAATGTGTGTTAAGGGTAATTTATTTATGTTTTAATGGGGCATATAGCATTCAGGGACCGCAGGAAAAATTCAAAAGGTTTGTATACCCAAGGGGTAACCAATTCAGCAACAACGTTCAAATGGCAGAGATAGGGGTACTACTAGGGCCTCTCACAGCCTCAAACACCATATTAACCCCCTATAGGAGTGATATAACCCTTTAGGGGTTCCTCTTAGGTGTTATATGAAATGTGGACTACAAAGAGGATCTAGGGGTGGAAATACTAAAGATAGGGTATAGGTTGACCTGTCAAGGCCATGGAATTATTGACATCGTGGCTGAAATTGAAATTGGCTGAAACTTTGACCAATTGTAACTTAAGAATGAGTGTAGTTATGCCTTGAATGGACCCAAATTACTTTAAAATGTGTGTTAAGGGTAATTTATTTATGTTTTAATGGGGCATATACCATTTCGGGACCGCAGGAAAAATTAAAGAAATTTGTATGCCAAAGGGGTAACCAATACAGCAACAGTATTCATAAGGGGGATATGGTGATTGCCATACTGAAATCACTCATTCAGAATGACCTGCAGACCCTGTTTGCTGAGAGACAACTTGAAAGGATCCATTACATAGCAGACAACCCATTATCCTAATACAAAAACAAGGTCATCTCTTTTCTGGTTGCAAATCATCAGGAACTTTTTTTTATCTCAAAGCCTGTTGGGATTAATTCGAAGCAAGGCATTGTAAGGGCCATGTGGTGGTATTGGTGGCACTGTAAAAAGAATGGCGGATCGGGCTAGCAAACATGGCACTGCCAAGGGCAAATTCAACAGGTTAAACTAATGTAACAAGTGTAATATGCTATGCTTCTGTCCTACAGGCCCTCAAAGTGCACCTCAGGATGAGGAAAATTTAGCCATTGAAGTTGTGTGCAACAAATCAGATCCTACTTAAGGTGTACACTGACCAATTTACCTAGCAAGTTTGAGTGGTTTGCAAAAAAAAAGGACACTTTTACATAAGTTTCATATTCTATAACTTTTATAGTTCCATAGCATCACACCTCTTGTTATTTAGGTAACAGTTGTACTGGAAAATCATTGAATCCTAGTCATCCAAGAAGAAAACCTCAGGGGATTTGTAAAGTGAATCTCAATTTTATTTGTGAAAACATACCATATTTAAGTCATATTCATTTCATAAGCACGTGATGATTTAGTCTGAATGAGTCTGACTACTCTCAATTGCCAATTTGGGCAATTATCTTTTATTTGTAGCTCAGTTTTATGAAGGTTTTAATAGGTTCATCACTTGAACAAGTGATTTGTGCAACTAACATTATTATCTCAGATACTCTTCTGCAATGATTACTTGATCTCTTTTGACAGAACAAAATTCAATTTAATTGGCATTCCACATGTTATGTACATGTGCTACCTGTGTGATTTTAATTGACAGTTGTCAATTATGGTGCATTTAGAACACTTCCTATGAGAAAGTTCTATTTCTTCACATTCCTAAAATACTTGTCACATAATTTTTCTTCTGTAATAGGGTGTGATCAATGACAATGTTTTTAAAAAGTAACAACTTTATGCCTCCTGACAATTATGCTTCTGTTCCAAATATTTGTATTAATAAATTTGTACCATTTTTTTAGATTCTTTTATGAGTCATTATTTGCAACTTACATAATTAGAAGTTACTCAGCCTCCTGACCGAATCCATCAAGTCACACATGCAATATCATAGGTTAATAGGGGTTCTCTCAGCTTTGCCAACTGATATTTGCTAATTGAATATTAATTGAGAAAGTTGCATATTTTCACTGACAACAAGATAATTTACATAACATTTTTATTATGAGCTTTTCTCCAGGATGCTTTGCATATTTCATTTCAGGGTTTTGGCCCAGTATAGAAAACCCTTCTCCCTAATCCTTGAGGTAGCTCACATACTTTGTGCCAGGGATCCCCCATTTTTACAGTTAAAGTTATGGAACATGTTCAGAAAATTACAAGGGTTCTGAAACTAAACTTAACAAGAAAGGGTTAAATCGTAAGAAAACAAACGCATACTTTGGTGAAAGTCACTTTTATTTTATCTAGTATATAGTTTACTTCAAAAATAAAGAAATACATTCATAAATTTCATGTATCAATACAACACAAGGAGCTATTTCCACCAGTAAGGTCCTTTTTGGCTGGTCCACTGAAATTTTGAGGTGCCCAACTTTAAAACGCCATAAATTTTTTGGTCTGGAGTGTTTGGTTGTGAATATTTTGGGGTTTTACACTCTACCTTCAGAAGAAATAAGTTTCAGAAAGATTTGTGACACAGACCCAATGAACCAGATTTGAGCCAAAATGTGTACCTTTGACGCGGAATGGCTGCTAGAATGATTATGCTTTGTCAGTATTGTATTGTATGTTTATTGGCTGTACCGTACATGTACAAAATCATAGCAAATACAACATATTTAATACAATAGAAATAAAGCCAAGAGGCTAAATATAAGAAAAAATATATGTTAATGAAAACACACAGGGTTAAATTGCAATAAATTGACAATGCACATAAGTGAAAAAGATATATATATGTGCCTCGTATTTAAGTTAGACACACTAAACGGGACATACAAAGTTGGATGTGAAATATAAGTAAAATCTTTAGAGCATAACTCGAGAGGTTAGCAGTTTTTGACCACTGCCTTTGATATGTAGTGGCTCGATATACACTATATCTTAAAGGCTGAGTCAAACGTCATTGATACGAGTTGAGAACCCATCAAAATACTGAATCTGTTTTGGGGATCATCCAAAGCCTCTTTAATAAATTGATCATCGATAGCTTTTAGATCTCAACCATAATCCCTTCATATGCAGGGCACTGCATTACTAAGTGTGTAACGTCTTCTCTTATGGTGAGATAACATTCTGTGCAGACTTTATGACTGAAAGTTGGATTTTTTAGACGGTAATCATAGTCTTTTAATAGACTCGCGTTACACACAAGTTTAGCCATAATTTCGCAGACTCCTGTCATAGAAGGGACCATATCTTATATCATCCACCATGCTAACAAGAGTTGTCTATCGATGATCCTACAGTCACTTTTATTTTATCTAGTATATAGTTTACTTCAAAAATAAAGAAATACATTCATGTTTTCATGCATCAATGCAACACAAGGAGCTATTTCCACTAGTAAGGTCTGTTTTGGCTGGTTCACTGAAATTTTGAGGTGCCCAACTTTAAAACGCCTTAACTATTTTTGTCTGGAGGGTTTGGTTGTGAATATTTTGGGGTTTTACACCCTACCTTCAGAAGAAATAGGTTTCAGAAAGATTTGTGACACAGACCCCATGAACCAGATTTGAGCCAAAATGTGTACCTTTAACGCGGAATGGCTGCTAGAATGATTATGCTTTGTCAGTATTGTATTGTATGTTTATTGACTGTACCGTACATGTACAAAATCATAGCAAATACAACATATTTAATACAATAAAAATAAAGCCAAGAGGCTAAATATACGAAAAAACATATGTTAATGAAAACACACAGGGTTAAATTGCAATAAATTGACAATGCACATAAGTGAAAAAGAGATATATATGTGCCTCGTATTTAAGTAAGACACACTAAACGGGACATACAAAGTTGGATGTGAAATATAAGTAAAATCTTTAGAGCACAACTCGAGAGGTTAGCAGTTTTTAACCGCTGCCTTTGCTATGTAGTGGCTCGAAATACACTATATCTTAAAGGCTGAGTCAAACGGCATTGATACGAGTTGACAACCCATCAAAATACTGAAGATGTTTTGGGGATCATCCAAGGCCTCTTTAACAAATTGATCATCGATAGCTTTTAGATCTCAACCAAATCCCTTCATATGCAGAGCACTGCATTACTAAGTGCGTAATGTCTTCTCTTATGGTGAGATAACATTCTGTGCAGACTTTATGACTAAATTTTGGATTTTTTAGAGGGTAATCATAGTCTTCTTATAGACCCGAGTTACACACAAGTTTAGCCATAATTTCGCAGACTTCTGTCATAGAAGGGACCATATCTTCTATCATCCACCATGCTAAAAGGAGTGGTCTATCTATGATCCTACACTTAAAAGAGACATCATACTCTTCATCTCCCATTCGCCAAGCTATGTCCCAATCTAGTTATTTCCAGTCTTGTTTACTAAGATAACACCCTCTGTTAACCATTTCTAAACACTTATCAAGTATACCGAATTCGTTGCAAACATTTAGTATCTCGTAAATGGGACTGTCATACTCGTGTTCATACAGTGTTCTTCAACAATCACCACCAACCACCTTTTGGTAATATTTTATAGCACTAAATGGCCTTAAAATAAAGTCTCATTCATGCACTTCGTCTTTTCTAGTGTCCTCCTGCCGGTAAGATAAACGGCAACAACACTAAATGAAAAGAACAGTAATATAATGTCATAATAACATTTCTTTCGCTTTATTGTTAAAATGATTGATGCACAAAGCAAAACAGTCTACATAATGACAACACTTATGGCAGATCAGGTCTCTTGAAATGCTATTCTTAAAGATTAATGCACACTTAGGGTAGATTTGAATATATATATATATATATATATATATATATATATATATATATATATATATATATATATATATATATATATATATATATATATATATATGTAAATATGTAAATATGTATATATATATATATATATATATATATATATATATATATATATATATATATATATATATATATATATATATATATATATATATATAGCTTAGGGCATCATAGTTATATGCATGAAGGTCATAAAGGGTTATTTACAAACTGACTCTTTGCTATTTAACTCCAAAAGTAATATTTCTACACTTGACGCACATGGTCATCCCCTAGGCGCATAGCGCCGCAAAAGTGAAACGATAGCAAGTGTAGTTAAATAAACCTCTGAATAGCAAGTTCTTAGCATTAGCAAAATTGGATTGCGATGCCACAAAGTTAATGACATGTATTGATAGGATTACTTCTGTTCAGTTATTTGAAAAGGCATCAGATTAATAGATCAAAAACAAATTTTCAGCTATTTTGGCACTCTTTATTGGGTTCTAACGACATTCGAGTGATGCCAAGCCATTTGGGAGTAGTTAGACAACAAGCGCCATATTTGATTTGGATATTTACCAGTTCGCATGACGAAGGTAGGTCATAATCAGTTTGGGGTCGTATGTAAATATGTGGGGTCATTGATAAAAGTGGCCTAGTGGTACTTTACAATATAGTTCTCTTTTCACATAGCAGCATAGTACACAAGTCACGATGGCCACATTGATATCGGACTTGACTACCAGACTGGGGGTGGCGGGATCGATTCCATCTGCCCGCAACACAAAATACTTTTTTCCAATTGCCCAGTGCTTCGTGTGGCACTTAGAAATATTGACTACTCAAAATAACGGTGGCTTTATTTCTATTATTTTTTTTACTTTACTTTACTAAAATGAATTGTCAAAACCGCTGATCCAAGAAAGGACGTCTGCCTGAATTGCCATTCGCTGTTGGGCCTTGACTTACATTATCTTCGATTTATAATAAACATTTCCACAGTTGCGAAGTTGGGAATTTCGTTGAGAAAATCTATAGTTTAATGGATGTAAGTAATGCCTAGCCTTCATATAAAAATTGAGATCTGTGAAGTTTAATGGGTGTAAGTATTACTTTATATCTGTTGATGAAGGAAATGTTCATTAAGTTCCCTATGACGTTGGTATTGTCAGTTGCATGCACACTTGCTGCACATAACTATTACTTTATGCAACTCCCACCCATTTACCTTCTATCTGCCCTTTCACACGTCCTCACGTGCTAATCAGTGCCCTATCCATGCACCTTCCTTTTGTACTTTGGGCTTGGATCCGTCCGCCACTCACTTTTTAGGCGCACAGATCCTTACTACACTGGCAATTTCTACTCCTCCTGCGGCCTTAAGCGACCTGCCGCAATACTTGCTTCCCCCCTTCATTTTAATTGTACCATTCTCCCAGTACCTCTTTTAATGGGGCCCTATCTGGTTTCTTTCTGCACATTTTTTCAAGTATGTATCCTTAATATCTACGAATAAATGGAATACAGCCATAGCATACCTCCCTTTATGTCGTTTCTGAAAAACCTCACATCCTCGGAATATCAGAAATCAAGTGTACCTGATATAAGGATGAGAGACTGCAGACAAATGTTAAACAACATGCATCACAACGAATATCAATAAATAGTTATCTCATCTATAAGCGTTAGTAAAAGATGGAACAACAGTAACATTGAATACTTTTAAATAGGAATACATCTTACTTAGATAAAATACAATGGTCACACATGTTTAAGAGTCCTTATTGTATAATGACAACTTACAAACCCATATCTGTTATCACCTTTCCATACCATTCATCTTTTATTATACCCTAAATGGGCTAATACACACTTTGTATATTGAAACATAACATTCAAATCGCCCTAAAACAGTATACAATAAGTTCATTCTCAACATTTGAGCGCATTTTCTTCTCAGTATTGGTCTCTAAAAAAATCAATTTGTGATTACCATAACAAAATTTTGAAGTGTACTCCACTTGTTGATTTTCTACTTATTCTTATATTCTTAATGTCATTTCTAGTACGTGTCTTCTCTTTATTTAAGAATTGATAGCTTAAGTAAAACACAATGCACTTATGGAATTAATGCCTTACATTCCCGGAGTGACACTCTTTTAAATACCTGCCTTGGATTATTAGATTTAGAGAAATAGTTCATCAAATAATCCAATTGAGTTGTAATCTCTCTCTCTCTCTCTCTCTCTCTCTCTCTCTCTCTCTCTCTCTCTCTCTCTCTCTCTCTCTTCTCTCTCTCTCTCTCTCTCTCCATATATGTATATATATATATATATATATATATATATATATATATATTATATATATATATATATATATATGTAGTAGTAGTAGTAGTAGTAGTAGTAGTAGTAGTAGTAGTAGTAGTAGTAGTAGTAGTAGTGGTAGTGGTAGTAGTAATAGTAGCAGTAGTAATAGTAGTAGTAATAGTAGTAGTAGTAGTAGTAGTAGTAGTAGTAGCAATAGTATAGGTACCAGTATCTTTTTATTATTATTATTATTATTATTATTATTATTATTATTATTATTATTATTATTATTATTATTAATATTATTATTATTATTATTATAATTATTATTATTATTATTAATATTATTATTATTATTATTATAATTATTATTATTATTACTATTATTATTATTATTATTACTATAATTATTATCATTATTATTATGTTTTTATCATTATTATCTTATTTTAATATTATTATTATTATTATTATTATTATTATTATTATTATTATTATTGTTATTATTATTATTATCATATTATTATTAGTATTGTTTTTATTATTATTTTTAGCCTTATGATTACTTTTATTGTTATAATAATCATTATTAATTTGTAAAATAAAGTTACCATGAATCAAGATACCACTACTCAGACTCTACTACTAATTTCACTCCTACTACTAATCACAATACTACAACTTAGTGAACTCTATCCCAACTCCTACCTGTAGTTATAACAATGAAAATGATAAACAATCATTATGATACTGATTATGATCATCATCAAGCAATAAATGTTGGGTGAGCATGGATTATGCAGCACAATACCAAGTATTGAGCCAATTAAATCCTCATTACTTTGATAGTCAAGAATTATAAGTAGCACTCATCTAAGCATAAAACAAAGGTAATTGCAATTCAACAATCCCTCTGAAAGACCACATATTCATTTCCCCTGGTCTAACATTCTAGTTTAATTGACCCATTATTAAGAGACTACCTGTCTTAAGAGACCATATTTTGGTCTTCCCTTGGGTGGTCTCCTAATACAGTTTTGACTGTATATATATATATATATATATATATATATATATATATATATATATATATATATATTTATATATATATATATATATATATATATATATATATATATATATATATATATATATATATATATATATATATATATATATATATATCCATATATATATATATATATATATATGAAAACTCACATACATTTATTTAGGGTAGTTGTTCACTAAGTACTCTGTCGGTATGAGCATCTGATGCCTGTAAGGCGGGGTTTTCCAATGAAGATTCACCATTCTCGGTGTCCGGAGCGTTAGGAACTGAATCGCCTGAAGCCTGGGGTTGGTTTGTCCTCTTCTTTGTGTCTTGTTTAGCTGCTTGTCTTAGTGCAATGCTATAGAATATCAAGTCCAACACTTCAAACACTGTCACTACGCTGGCACCAAGAAATAAACCCAGGTTTCCTCCAATTTCACCTAAAGGACAATAAAGAAGGGAATTAAGAAATATGCATTGCAATGGAACCTGTTAACTTTACCTCCTCTGGAAGTTGGACACCTCCACATTCACTACTCTATTTTGATATGTTGGCACACCATGAGTAGTGCAGTATAGACAATTAATTCATGCACCATTCGTCCGGACGTATGCCAGATACTGGTTGTACAAGCACTATGGATAACATGTCAAAACATGCCATCCATGCATCCATGCCCAGGAAACTTGATGGCAATCAGATGTGCGGTCATGTATTCTGCACGGGCTGCCCACACATTTAGTGCAGGAATTTGATGTTGGCACTGTATATTTACTAGTCATTCCGTTGGACGTTGTATCTATATATGTGTTTAAGAATTTGGAGGTTCAGTTTCGGCATATTGCAATGGGACCGTGGTATCGAGTCCCTGAAAGTAGGCAAAGCATGGGTGACGTACCTGATGTAGCAGAATCCATTATCCCCCCACCCCCAGAGAAATTAAGCCATGCACACCAATGAACCAAGTAGCTTATGAATCAAAGCTACATTCAGTTTTGATGTCACCCATGCATCAATATTTTCTTGCGTTCCCCAAAATTGTATTTTTCATTGTTATTTAAGTACTGAGGGTATCTTCATAGATTTGCGTGTTCACTTCTCATCCGTGGTAGGTAGGTTTTCAAATTTTTTTTTAATTTCATAAACTTTGGATAATGCAGGATTTTTTTAATATAGTTATTATAACAATAAATAACATTACCAATATATATTAAGCTTCATTCAACAGTATCTTATCACTTATGTTATGTAGCAGTAGATACCTGCCTCATAAAGTACTTAAGTCTTGACACATGAGGAGGTCCTGACATGTCATGAATACAAATGCCTCCTGGAAGACATACATTACAGGTTGCATGTCTTTAAAACACATATAACTTTTGCTTATCTTTTTCCATTAGTGTACGATGCTTGTAGGTCTTTGGTAAATAAATGTATTATCCTAACATAGCATTGTTGTATTTCTCCCATTTTTTTCACACATTCCCATTGTGTCATTCTGTATGTCATATGTCTCTTCTGATTGACTCTCTATATCCATTAATCCTTCATAATGAACCAGGGCAGGCACTTCTTTTATATCTCTTTTGGTGAATCAATCTTTTTCCTTGCAAAATCGACAAATTGAAAATTCTATCTTTATCTTTATCTCCTAGTATAATGAATTTAGCTCTGATGTGAAGTCATTGTAAACTAGGTTTTGTAACGAAATTGTCAATTCTATCCAGAATCTTTTTGCTCTTTCACATATCAAAAAAGCATGTATAATTGTTTCACTCTCTGCACATTATTTGCACAAGACAGATTCCTTTATTTTCATTTTACATAATTTTGTCTTTATCATTATTCTTGAGTGCCAGAGTTTAAATTGGATATCATATACATACATTTTCCTCGTAACCTTTTTTATATGCCATATGGATGTCTTTATATCTTCAACGCTAATGTCCATTTCTAGGTGTCTTCCCAATTAATTGCCGTTTCCTCAAGTAATCTATTTTCACTCTTTTACGGGAAATTGTTGGCATCCCTTTTGTTGAGAGAATAATAAATTAAGCCTCATCTGGTCTATGTGGTCCAGTATTTATGGTAGATTTTTCTGCAGTTTTTTTTTTAAATTCTAGCATGTTTGGATTGACATATATTCAATGTAATACCTCTGGTTTATTATAATTCTTTCTTTTCAATTATGTTCCATTCTTTATCCAAACTGTCTGCTACCATCATTATTCTTTTATTCTCTAAAGCATTCATTCTTTGGGAGTTGTGTTATGTTATCATGCCAGAGTGGCCAGCTTAGGTATTCATAGTCCCAGGATGGCTTTATATTTAGTCGGAGGTCATACACTGATTCTATTACTTCTCTCCAGAAGGGATTTTCTATTGCCTGTTTTTGTACTTTCAAATATTTCAACTAATTATCTCCACAAAATGTACATTTTTCCTCATTCCATTGCTTTGCAAAATCTGTCCAGCTACTATTAGTCTTCACAATTCCATCTTGTTTTAAGGAACATAGCAAATCTTTTTAAGTTATGTAATTGTAATCTACCTAACTTAGATAGATATTGTAATATTTCCCTTTAATATTTTACTGGTTTACCTCTCCATAAAAAGAAAGCTACCATATTTTCATATTCTTTTATATATTCATCTGAGGGATGTGAAAGGGACAGCAGGATATGTGTTATCATATTAGATACAAGACTTTTTAATTACATATATTTTCTCATTTATTGTTAAGGGGGCACTGAAGCTTGAAATACATGCCTGCTCACATGAAAGGAAATACACTCTTCAAGCCATCAATCATAAAGACCCAATCCAATAAGGTCCCACGGGGCAGAAAAGTTTGTATAACAGTGGCCCCATCTCCTCTCTGTAGGCAGCCATACTTCACACATCCTGCGGGTGCCAGGAAGCTACACTCACATGTGGGCATGGCAGGATGGCCTACTATGCATACAGTGCATAACCTCTGGGTTTCTACTCAAAGTTTCCAGCTTATGGTTGAGGGAAATGGATCTCCAAAGTTTGATAATAGCTGCCTTTGGTTGTATTATGTATTTCAGGATTTAGTGCTCCTTTAATTCCTTCTTTTTCATTGTCTCAGGGTTTAGTGCTCCTTTAATTTCTTTCTTTTCCATTGTCTCAATTTTTATTTAATTTTTGGTAATTTTACATAACAGTTTAAGTCAGTTATAAGTTTTTTGAGGTTTTCAAACTAAATATGGTAGAGTAAAAGCACTACTATTAGGAAAGTATGACATTGGGAAATGAATATTTAAAGTGATATTGCAAATATGCAATTATGTTAATGATAATATCACATTGAATATTGTAATGAATGTCATTCTTTTAGTAAGTAAATGAATAGCTGAGCGAAAGTAGTGTCAGGCTGTAGCGAACAAAGGTATAGGAACGTATATTTGGAGTTGCAAGGAATTAAAGAGGTATGTGAAGTCAGTTTATCTTTGAATTTATATACTTGTCAATTTTGAATATATTTCTTATAAAGTGAAAAATGGTATATTTGGGATTAATTGAATATGTATCTAAATATAATTTTAAGTAGAACTGAAATTGTATGGACTAAATTACTAATTGCTTGATATTGTACTTTGTGATTGTAGTTTTCACGGTGTTTAAGGACTATATGGAAATGGATTTGTGGAACTTTATCAAAATAAAGATCAGTTCTAAATATCAGTTGAGACTTGAGATTCCTTGGAAGGACCCAAGCTGCAGTGAATCAACCTAAAAAAAACATGCTGCTACAAATATAATACAAACATATGACAATGTGTTGCATGCATCATCCATCGTGTTTAAAATATGGCTTGAAGCATGTGAGAAAGTTGGCAGTGAGTAAGAATAAGTAATTTTCTCCTCAACTAATGCCAACTGCCTCCTACCGATTTACATTCTGTCTGGAAAAATGAAGTGATGATGAACGTACTTCAAATGTTATATAGGAGCGCAATTATTTGTAACGTACAGGCACACTTTTCATACGTGATTGATGTAACGGTAAGACGATGATATGATGATATAAATGAAACAAACCTTATAGAAATCAATCAGATAATATCTAGTGCATAATGCAAACGTTGAGAAAATATGTATTGAAGAACTGTTTCTTGGTTTCTGATACTTAGTTATAAACGAATATTTGCTATGGAAGAAAGGAATCGTCAAAATGATTTTGCTGCTGAAGGCATAGATTGATTACAAAAAGCATATGTACTAGTATTGTTACTTACTCATTAGTTGGCCTTCATCATACGTTCTAACTTGTTCTATCTTCTGATAGCTTAGCTGTGTAAAGTATATGTCCAAAGTAAGAAAGTTACGTCTACAAAAAAAGAATATCGTCAAATATGCTCACACACAGATATATATATACACACATGCACATATATATATATTAATATACATATATATATATATAGATATATATATATATATATATATATATATATATATATATATATATATATATATACATATATATATATATATATATACATATATATATATACATAAAGATATATATTTATATATATATA